>VZTZ01038546.1:248037-557636 GCA_013400955.1 Drymodes brunneopygia | reverse complement strand
TACACAGTAACAACTTCTAAGATTAATATATTCCTTTTATCTTTTCAAGGAAAAAAAAAAGCATATGTAAAGTATGTCTTTGGTAACTATTTCTTCTGGTTTTCTGTTGTCCTGAATTTCAGGGAAAAAGCTAGTATTTCATCCCATTTAGCAGCTGACAGAATTATCTGAAATATTTCTTTTTTTGCTTCAGATAATGGACCAATATATCTCAAAAGTTTCTATGAGAAACCTTGGAATTCCAAAAGACTACAAGATTCTACAGTTTTTAAATATATGCTTCTATTTATTTCCATAGCACTTTAATACACACTGTGAGACATTTATAAGTGTAACTTTTGGCATCAAAACTACTCCTGTGCTTGAAGGTTGACTTCAGGTAAAAAATCACAGACTTGTTTTTTTCATCACAAAATATATAAAAAAACCTAAAACATTTCCAAATCAGATGCAAGTTCTTTAGAGAAATTATTCTTATTTTTAGAGACATTTTATCCTCCAGGTTAAATGACATATAGCTATATTCTTCGAATATTGATCTAGTCACTAAAATTATGACACAAGAACAAAGACTTCCACGATCTATAATGTGTTAGAAAATCAAAATAAAAATTGCAAACATGGGAACAATGTGGGTTGCGAAATTGTAAGTATTACAGAAGAACCTATGATTATTTTTGGCATTTTGATTATCAAGGATAAATCACATGTCTTTAATTATATATTCTTTGTGTGGGCTCTTTGGATTCTAGATGGTTTTCCTCAGAACACAAGAAGCTGGAAGGTGCATTAACAGCTTCTAAATAGAAAATTCAATGAAGGAAAATTGAAAACTTCATACTTAGTGTTTATATTAACAAATAACAGTGGATTTTAATCTTTTTTTCTTTGATCAGCTACACCACAAGACTGATATGAATATGTAAAATTTGATTGTAAATCAGTGTTGAAAAAGAAGAGGATATTGCCTTTGGTACTGTATGCTTAGTAGAAGAAAGAAGTGTGAAGTAATATATTTCACAGTTACTTACAGTCAATTAAGTCACATATGCAAAAATTTTCAAGTTCTGCATGCAAAGCAAAAAATGTATGGTTTTGTGGAATTATCTTGCAAACATCTTACGAGATGCAAATTACATTTGTATTTGTAAATGTTCAAGACCTGGAAGAGACTTAGTACCTTTACTGGAAATTAAATTTGGCAAGGAAAATGTGTATCAGATTTAAAATACGTATTGTCATCTAAAGTTATCTAATCTCCCACCCCAACATCAGAGGCCAACCTACAGTGCATTTCTGAGCTGGCACAGCTCCCTCTGCTTAAGCCCAGCACTGTGCCTGGTTAATTAGCCTTACTGGGAACTTAAGATTTATGAGAAACAGGACATACCAGCCTTGGTTCAAGGCTGCACTGAAAAGGCAACCTGCTTCCCAGACTGAAGGAGATTTCTACAAAAGGCAGTGCACAGTTTGTGGAAAAATATCATCTAGTTCAGCTCAGTGTAGTTATTTGCAGGAAGAAGCTGCAGACCACTAGTAGCAGCTGATTCTTTAGTTATTCTTTACTTATATACAAGACCATTCTACACTCTCAGATTACGATGTTCAAAACAATTTAGAGAAGAAAAAATGTGAGAATAACAAAAAGATCTCTGGACAGCGAGAATTTAGTTTCTTTGGGAAAGAATATCCCTTGGTATCTGCAGGTGTTGCACATGCACATGATTCTGGTGACAGGTCAGAGTTGGGCTGTGGTAGTGAGCAGAGTAGTGGCTGTTAACAGCTACTTGTTAATTCTTGTAAGATCTTTCTCATCTTTATTTTCTTTAAGTTGCCTTTTAAGTCAGTTATTTGGAGACAACAGAAAGACAAAAATTATCTAGATGATAATTTAAAATTTCTTATACCTGTAACATTTTAAAACCTTAAAAGTGACTGTGAATAATATATACTGTGGATGTTTAGCTTTGGTTGCTGATTTCTCACAAGAGCTTATGAAAGCCTCATCAGAACTGAAGCATCCCCTTCCCAAAAGAAGCAGAATATACTCCAGTAGTCATTCACTGTTCTTCCTCAGAATACAGAATGTTAACTTTGGTTTATTAATAATTCAATGGGTCAGTCAGAGGCTGAAGGAGACAACTTGAAGTTATTCCTTAGATACTCTTCCCTCAACACCCATAGTTAAAATTACGGAAAGAACAATACTTTGTGAACTTCCTGTAAGCCATCTCTGAAGCTGAAACAAAGTGTACTGTAACTCTAAGACTTAATTCAGACTTTCAAACTCAGATTCAACTTCAATGAAAACATGTTAAAATACTGCAACATACAACAGTTTACATAATAATCTTTACGTTAGAGAACAAGCAACTACAATACAAGCAAGGACATCAAGAAAAATATCATGATGGAAGAGGTGAAAATGTTAGCTTAAGTAGCAGAAACACAAAGGGAATGTGCCAGTCATATATATAATTGCACATCATTATGCGAGTAGTCTCAGATTCTTCATGCAACAATGCTGTGAGAGAGTAAGGAAAAAGGATTTTCATTTCAACTAGTTTTTTTTAATAGGCAATTATGAAAATGGATTATCATCACTTACTACATTACAAAACTAATTTAAGAGCGGCTGTACCACACCAAAATGACACCACTGTATTATTGTACCATGTTATTGCTAAATTATTATCAACTTGATTATACCTCCTCTAATAGATTTCTTTTCTAAGAAAAAGCAACTGTTTAATTTTTGGTTTAGATATACCTCTGACAGAAGCTATGAATTAGTTTGAAACAGAATTCATTATATATTTATAGTCAGGTGTTTAAAAATATTTAAATTGCTAAATTCTCCAAATCAAGATATAGCAAATAAAGAAAAAAAGGTGAAACAATAAGTGTGAGTTCCACAATAAAATTCTATAATGAGAATCCTGTTTTTCCACTTTCACAGATCTGCCAAAATCAATCAATCAATCAATCAGGAAATCATTACTTTGAGTTCTTTATTGCTGCTTTGAACATCAGGAGAGACAAAAAAAAAGTGAAAAGATCAAGATGAATCTGATGTTAAGATTGTAAAGGAAATTATTTTGGAGAAGCATGAGGGCAATTTTGAATAAATGTAATTCTGAAACCTCAAAGAAAAATCTAAACTAGGAATGTTACAGTATGAATCAATCTGAAAGTAAAACAAATATAAGGTGCCTTCTGATATAAAAGTTATTCAAGAAAAATGCCATATAGTCTTTTACTGACGGCACAGCAGTGCTTCTATAGAGTATGCTGCAGTCAATTATACAAGAAAGACAAAAACTCTCAAATATTTAATGGCAGAGGACAGACATTGCTGCAATTTTTACACAGGAAATTAGTCTTAGATTTTTCAGCATGCAGGTAAAGCTTAAAAGGTAAGAATAGTTTCTATTAAAGGTAACAGCATATATGAATTTAAAAGAGGAAAGCTGAATCTCCCCTAACTCCTCTTGCAACAAAGGTACTGTGCACTAAAACCGACAGCAGTGTGATTTTTGCAAACTGGATCATCATTAGTATACACCAATTCAGTCCATCTGCATGTGGCAAAATCATCTACATGGGATGGTTCACAAGTCAGAAAAAGGCTAATATATAACCAACTAACAGTTTGTCTGAAGAAAAGCATCTCAGTGCTTGCATTCCCAGGAGGACACAGAAAATGTGTGAGCCAAGACTTGCACAGGCTAATATGCTAATATGGCTCAGATAGGTGTGTATAACTCCTGCCAACATCAACTAAATCTGTTCTAACCACATGTATATTTCATGATTAGAAAAATCAATATTGTAATTGGTATTGGGTGAATTATAATGGTAGTGGGTGGCTTTTTTCCTCTTTTTAAAAGTCAAAAATCATGACTTTTTGGTCATGTGAGAAGTTATCTTTAAAGACTATGATATGTAATTTTGCTATAAAAAGTCACTAGTAATCTGTATTTGAATGTTGTCCATCCAGTCTGCGCTGTCATTTGACAATAGGATAAATACTCAAGGAGGAAGAAATATGTGAAGAAAGAATAATGCATCTGAGGTACAATTTTTGTTCTTGCTTGTGTCCAGTAAGTACTTCACTCAGTGTGCCCTCATTCCTGGTATTACAAGGACAACTTAATTCCTGCAAGGTCCTCTTGTGATATTCAGTAACAAATACGGTAGCATGTAAGCCAGTAAGAATATCTAAACAGTTGGCTTTTGTCCCTGATCTATAGATTGTTTTTCCTTTTCTGTCCATGAACTTCTGTTAACAAATATTTATCATGTTATCATAATAACTCAAAGATTGTACTTCAGGTGATCTCTTCTGAAGGCTAGATTGTAAGCTGTTTGGGATTACTTACATAAAACAGTAATAACTTGAGAGTTGCAGAAGGCCATAAAATTTCTTAAATTGCATAATTATTTAATATGGGCCTAATTTGTTAATGTACCAAAAGATGCCTACCAAAGCAGTTGTTCTCACCTGTATCCGTTCAACTTCTAAAAAAGTTGCTGTTTGGAAGGCTTTTTCCCATAGTGTTAGGTCAGACTCTAGTTCCACAGAGAAGTAAAGATCTTCTCCAGATTCAGACTGGACACTGAAGCAATGTTTCCGACGGTCCAGTAGATCACTGTCCTGATGAAAACCTGAAGTTATATAATCTGGCATACATCAATTAATATTTTTAACTGCAAACATTTATGCTTCAAACCCAGCATTTTAAAATGGCTTTTTAAATAAAAGGAGTAACCACAGAGAACTGAGGAACTGAAAATCAGGGCTTTGGTCTGAACATTGACATATCAATGAATTTCAAAAAGGATGCCTATATTCAGTATGGTACAGAACAATATATCTCAGGCAATAACTTCAAATATTTTAACAAATCACTTCTCAAAAATGTTATCAGCTATACATTTTTAGATTGGATACATTCTATGAAGGTTTTCCACTTTCTATTCACATGAGGAACATAAATATCAGCTTCTCTGACCCTACTTACACACCCTACTCTGGAAAGTTGGTCAAAGGAATTTATTTCTTTTAAGGAGTTTGAAAAGTCCATATGTTCTATTTTCTTTATAGAGGCTGGAGAAAACAAGTTCATATTTCTGGAGGTTTACAAAATCCAACACAATTAGTCTTTAAATGGATACTGCCAGTAGAGACTATAGTGGCTGCCCATGGTTAGGTTGCAGGCTTTGGTTCTGGAGGGTAAAATTACTTTTGGCTTTACTTTCAACATAACATCACACAATGGATATCAGGTTATAAATATTTAATAATTAATGATTGCTAGCATTTGTAATTGGTACTGAACCAAAGAATAAGCAAGTTAATCAGGAAATCCAATCATTAAAATGTTTTCAATTATTTTTAAAAATTTATTTCTTTAATACAGGATGCTTTATGGTAAAATTCTGGCATGTAATTTATTCTTGTGAAAAATAGGTTTGCAGAAACAGGTTTAATTAATTCAGTCCCTGCTACATCAAAGAAGTTGCCACAAGTCACAAGCTCACCAGCTGTCCTTGCCAATACATCTGGAAATTTGGGTATAAGTAGCCTGCATGCAATTTCCACAAAGCTACCCCATAGCAAAGGGCAGAGTTAAGTCCAGTAAAGGAGTCTCACGGGACAGTATTGCCTTCTGGTTATACACAACGTGAATAGAACAAGGGGAGCACAACAAGATGGAAGAGCAGCTTACATTTTTCAAGTCAGCTCTCCCTGGGGCAGAGAACCAGGAACCTAAAGCTGTTTGAGAACAAAATATGTAAAACAGGAATCTGCCTGAAACTACCACTCTCAGGTGTAGAAGCAGGCAATGGGAGAGCAAGCACTACTTTCCCCTTTCCATTCATTCAGCAGAAATGTGTCAGACCTGTACAAGAAAGCCAGTACAGAATGCATTCATTAATGCTTCTGGTTCAAGCCTGCTTTACAGTTTCTAGAAGAATTGGCTACAGAGGCAACTTACCCTCTCTTTGCAATCACCATGACAAAAACAAGTTGCTAGGATTTTAAAATGACCAGTCACTGTGGAAAAATCTTCTTCCTTACTTCCATCAAGTCCTAAGCTTAGGAGCTCTACAGTGTTCAATCATGTATGAAAAAATCAGCACAAATATGTTTTATCTTAAAAGACAGCACTTCCAAAAAAAAAAAATCTTCTTCCATATTTTTTCTTCCAAATATTCACAGAGCTGTGTAGTTGAACCAGTTAGATGTAGCTGAATAATAATCTATGTCCTCTCAGAAACACTTTTTGTCTCTTTTTTGATCACTCTTTTTTCTTCTGTTTTTTCCTTTTTCTAAAACTGGTGTCAATTCTGTTCACAATATGCCCTGACCAGCATTCAAAATAGAAGCTATAATATCCAGGTTGCTGTTAATGACATCTATGCTCCATTGCACACACAGCCTCAAAGCACACAGAGCAGCAGGACAGTGACAAATGTTTAACCTTGAGGATATGTTTAGTAACAAAACAAAACATCATAGAACGGCTTGGGTTGGAAAGGACCTTAAAGACCATCCAGCTCCAACCCCTTATGGCCATGGGCAGTGAAACCTTTCACTTGACCAGGTTACTCAAACACCTGTCCAGTCTGGCCTTCAACACTTCCAGGGATGGGACATCCATAACTTCTCTGAGCAACTAGTTCCAGTGCCTCTCTAGCCCCACAATAAAGAATTTCTTCCTAACATCTAATCTAAACCTACTCTCTTTCAGTTTGAAGCAATTCTGCCTTGTTTTGTCACTACATCCTCTTGAGAAAAGTCCCTCTCCATCTTTCTTATAGGATCCCCTTAGGTACTGAAAGGCAGCAATAAGTTCACCCAGAAGCCTTCTCTCTTCCAGGCTGAACAATCTCAATTCTGAATGAGTAAAAGCACTGGAAAACCCTCACTCCTCCAGGGCAGAAAAGCTACTTCTTTTAGAACAGTACTTCTTGTCTAACAGATCTTAAATGGGGTCTTGAACTCCCCGTGCTTCCAGAGCTAAACCTGACTGAAAGGGCCTCTTGGCCCATAACCCAAAGGACCTATTCAGCATGGAGTGTGGCAAGAGTCATGTGTAAGGTACATGTATTTCCTGGGGAAGGTTTTAGTTCTTCATAGCTACAACCTCAGAAGAAAATAAAAATATTTTGAACTCATCTTTACCTATTCTTGACAAAAGTTAGTAGAGAATAGGTAATTATTAGTAATGCAGACTCTTATATCTTGTCATAAACATGACTGTGGGACCATGTGGGATAACAGGAATCACTGTCATTAAAATAACTGAAGTAATAAATAACCCCTGTTTTCAAATTGGAGGGAGCTTAGAGCATGGCTCAGTTCCAGAATGCATATCTCTATTTAGCTGGGTACAGCTAAGGTTTGATGCTTTTAAATTATGCTCTTAGACTCTTCCAGACTTAAAAAGCCTCTTCCAGGCTTTTTTGTCTCCTATTGAGAAGAATATGCTGTCTAGGAAAAAGGGAAGAGTTATTGTGTAGACTGTGAAAAACAAAATGACAAAAGTTTTACTGACATTTAGCTCTGTTAAAAAAGCGTTTGAGAAATGCAAAAATCTCTGGAGGCTTTGCAGTGATTAAATAAAAGCCTGTGTATTTTATTATCAACATTGCTAGTAATATTTGTACTAGATTTTAATAAGCATGACATCAAACCTAGATGATGAAAAAAATCAAGAGCTAAATGAGATCTACAATAATTATCCAGGTTTTTGCTACTTACACATAAAAAATGAGACCATGCTTTGATTTAGGAAAGACCTAATCAGCACTAGGTAGCATTTCTCCTCAGTGTTTTGCATATTAAAAATTTAGAATATTTCAACTACTACATTATATTGTGACAAACAATACACATAATGGACTAATTTATTATTTGAATTTACATTCAGTGAAGTTCTTATTCAGAATGAAAAGAAAATTCAACAATGCCACAGAAATAATAATTTAACTGAATAATAATTTCAATTTGTAATTAGGTCTAATGTATATACTTGTGATTTGATATCGACATCTATGGTTAAGTCCATGGTAAGAGAAGAATAAGCCAAATACACTTAAATGATGTACTTTAGTTTTTCTAAAATTGCTAACATACTTATGAGGTATTCCTTTCCTTTTTAATGGTATTCCATCCTACTTGTAAAAATAGTTACGTGCAAGGTTCCCTATAGTACTGCTTCTGCAATTTTTTCTGCAAGACCTTTCTTTAGTTTTGCATTTCCTCTCAAGCATTAAAATCTGTATTCTAAATTTATAGAATCTAATAATTTGTACAATGGATAACTGGATGAAAAAATATGTATGCAAAGCTGAAGGATAGCTATCCATATGTCCTACAAAGGCAGGAATTTAAAGATTTTTTTTTTCTTTTTTAAGGAATCCAACTGAGAATTGTCCAAAAGTCTGCAAATTTAGGATAAACTTGTCAGGAGCCTCAAAACCATGTCTGGATTAAGTAGGAATCTTCATTAATTAACTTTTATCAAACTACTTCAACTAAAATATGTCATTCTACCCATTTAAGAATCTGCTACAACCCTGTATTTTTATATTCACTTAGTAGTCAGTGATGGATATGAGCCAGTTTCATGTTGATTTTTTAAGAAGTCCTTCATACTGTGAATGATTGTACCATTTCCCCCTGGTGGTCTTGTTGTGAATTAATAAAACTCTCTAAAGAGAAACACACACAAAACTTTTAGCAGTGTGCTAATTCTCACTAGAGTGAATGTAGTCCTGCTGAAGGATGGGCTGTGAGAAAGACATTGGCTTACACCCAGCTTCAGGGTAATCCAGCATCTCTGCTGACAGGACAGTATGACTCCTGCTTGCCTAATTAATAATGATATCCATGTTAAGTGAGAGTAATAAATTTGTCCAGGGGAACTAAGCATGGCTCATTAGGCAGATCCTTTCAAATTAAGGCAGAATGCTTCTTTATCACTAAGTAGTGGCTTCGCCTTCTCTTCTGCAGGCGTAATCTTTTCTCTTTTGAAAGACTGCTTTTTCGAGAAGCAGCATGACTTCTTTTTGATTACTTGTGTTTTTCATTTTAAGTATGATGAGTGCATTAAATACTCATATTTTGGCTATTATTTAAATCTGCTAAGATGCACGAGGCCCTCACCTCTTGTGGTGGTCGGTAAGAGTTGAGTTCTTTGATTCTACAAAACTCTCTGCAATACAAAACAAAGCTATATCTGATACTTTCATGCTCATGGCATGACTTTTACCCAGGAGGTGCTCAAGAATTTTCTGGAAGTCTGATTAACCTATGAAGTTTCACGTAATATACAGAGTGACATATATATTTGACCATGGAACTGTAAATATTAGTGACACTAGCAAGCAGTTTTGGCACGAACAATAATTCATGTAAGATGTTCAAAACCATCCTGCATAGACAAAATAGACGTTGACTTTCAAGAAAATTTCATTTCAGCTGTTAAAATGAGGTAAATATATAATAGTTATAATAGTTCTGCAAAACAGATAAATGAGAAAACAAACAAAACCAGTTTTCTTTGTTGACTAGTTTAGACAGTTCTGCAAAAAGAAATCTGTTCTATCATAATCAAGATTCAAACTTAGAACCTAAATTCTCAGAAGATAAAAAGCATTTTCTCATGCAATAACTCCAAAGCAACTGCCAAAATGAATCACATCATGCCTTTACACATCCTGGAATCAGTGCCCTGATTGTTTACTGCTTGGGTCTCCTCTCACTTATCAGTTCTGGCTACGTAAATATACATCCTTCTTTCTAAGGGCATATAATGATCTACTTCTTTAGCTGGAATTTTGGAAACACTTTGCTGGAGCACCACCATTAGTTGCTATGGTGATGGTTCTAATAGCATTTACAGGCAGCAGGGAACAGATTCACTCCAGAGTGAAAAAAAGATACAGCTTCTCCAACATAAGCTCAAGTAATAAATAAAATAAATAAAAAATATCCATGCAGGCATGTGTTTGTTCATAGCTCATTTTATTTGGACCCTCCTGGATTTTATTGTTAAGAAGTCTAAAAAATGTTGAAATTGCAGATATATATATATATTTATATATAGACACACACATTTAAGTAGCCATAGATTGCAGCCAAACTAAAACTGGACAAAATATATTTTGATGTTCAGATTTTACAAAAAGTATGTTTACTCAAGTGAAAAACTGTTCATAATTGCAGGATAAATTTTACTTTCAATTAAATTTCCATTAGAAAGATCTGTCTGATGGCTGGAGAGAAATAGAAAGGTTCATTCCCTGTAATCTATTAGGTTCAGCAGTAAGCTTGAATCACTTTCCTATTTTGCCTGCAAAATTAATTTCCTGTTCTGCGTGTTTAAAAAACAGTCTTGAAGACTCTCATCTGAATCAGAGCAAGAGTCTGAAAACAGGTTTCCTCTGAGTCAGTGACATAATCGTGTCTGTTTCTTAATGAGCTCTACTGAGCAACTTGTTTATTTTTTTGCCATATGAGAAAAACTTTCAAAATGTACATAAAACCAACTAATCTTTCGAGGAAATAAATTATTGTAATAGTTTCCTGAGAAGCATTAGTGGTTATTTTCTGCTACAGAGAAATCAGAGACTAATATAATTACAAACAGACACTAAAAATGTGCTGATCATCTCTTTGGAGAGTTACTAATGTTTTTTACCTCTCCAAACTTTGAGACATTATTTGCTGAAAATTAAGTTTAAGAACAAATCCCGTAAGAGTAAATAAAATGATAATGGATCGCAATGTTAAAGAGGGATCCTATCTTTTCATTCTGACCCTTTTTTAAAGTAGTTTCTCAAATTTAAATAATTGCAGCTTATTTTTTCCCATGTTAGTTGTCAGCCTGAGGATATTGTTGTATTTTATATTATAGTTAAAAAAGCTAAATCAGTTCTGTAAAATAAATTAGAAAAAGGAATTAAATTGGATTGTCCCAGTTAAAAAGCAAGAAATAAACAGAGAAGCATCAGCCTCTGAATCTGTTTTTTGGGCTGCTCTTGGACCTCTGTCCTTTGGAATAGCAATGGCTGATTCAGGGATAGGGACACTTTTGCTGCCCTTGGAAAGAAAAGTTGAGATCTACCAAAAAAACTTAGTTGTTCTGGGCAAAATCTGACAGTTATCATTTTGAAGATTTCATTCTGAACATGCTGCATTCCCATAGCGTATAGGAAGAGAACCTTCCCTATTTTTCCAGCTGTTAGGAGTTGTTATCCTACTGGCCATGGTAAGTGAGAACTGGATGCTCTACATTTCCTAAAGTGTCTGTGCACCTCTTCAATAAGAGAAAAAACACCTGACTCAACAGCAGAAGTGGACAAAGAAATTACATGGAAGAAAAGTTCTTTTAATTCTCATTTTTATCAGTTTTCCTGTTTGGGTTTTTTTCCCCCAACGTTAGATGTATTTGTTTTAAATGCGGGAAAGGTTCTTTAAAAGTCTTCCTCATGAAGGACATAAACATTGGAAGGAAAAGCATTAAACTTGATTTAATAAAAGTTTGGGAAATTACCACCAAATTGATTATTTATTATATTAAAAGAATTACCTACTTGAGTTTTTTATTTAGTTTCCTTTCTCTTTTGGACAGAATTCCTTACTTACCAAAATAGCTTGCCAATACATTATGTCAAGGTGAGAGCACACTAGAGTAGCATAGTGAAAAGCACTTGTGTTGAATAACAGTATGTCAGAAAATTTGTATAAGCAAATATGTAAAAAAATTTATTTTACATGTACCTGCTAATAGTGTTAAGAAAAAAATTAAAAAGAGACTGTATTAAGAAAGATCCTTTCATATAATAACAAGTTAGAGATTTTTTAAGAAAATAATATTTCTGGTTACACTGCTGGCTCTGGCTGTTGAGAGTAATCAACATGTAGACCTCCACTGTGAAGAGAATGCACCAAGTGAAGTTCTGAATAGCTGCCCCTGAGACAGGAGCGATTTATTTAATATAAGTATTGGGACACAGTTCCCGTGAAAAATACAAAATTATCACTGTTGCATGAATGCCTACAGTCACAAATTCTTTGTGCAATAAAACTGCAACATCTAAGCTAAATTTGAGTATTGCAATAGACAGAAATAAAGATTGGAAAAAACTCAAATAATTAAAGTCTGTGACCATAAAATAAGGGAAAATTGATAAATTAGAGAAAAATGTTACACAAAAATCTACTAAAATTGATGTGCCAGAGCATATTAGTTAATAAAATGCTGAATCACTCCAATCTTTACAAATGCTCTGATTAGATTAAGTCAATGGAAGGAAACTTCTCAAACTGCAGATAAATCTCAAGAATCTTGGATTTAAGACATATACTTGTCTTTCCCAAGTATCCTTACACAGTATTTGTATTTCACATCTCATTTCGCTTTTTTTCAACATTCCTTTTGCCTTATGTCAAAAGTTAATTTGACTTTGCTTTTCAAGGATGTTGCAACAGCACTGTCAATCTCATAACAAGACAGGCAACAAAAAGCAATTTCTGCAACAGAGAGGTTGCAGAAGTCATTTAAAAATTTATTTTCTGTATCTGTTATTCTTTTTGTTTTCCTCTGTGTGTTTATCTTGTTATTTCTTCCAGGAAGAAGGATCAGACTCTGAGATTGGCAGCCCCAGCCCAACAAAAGTGATTTATTTTTCACCCAAAAAGTGACAGTTTATATTAATATTGCATAACAAAAGTCAGAACAAGGGGGAGGGGGGGAGTTAATAAAAAATTAGAAACCTCTCTAAAGTTAACGGGAAACATGAAAAGCCTTATTTAATAAGTTTACATTTTAAATATTGTTTGTTCTTCCTTTCTGAACCAAACAAAAAATGAACAAGCCTTTATACAGCAGTAGTTGTCATGCACATAATAACACTGCCTCTTTGCTTCCAGAAAAGACTCTTACACAGCTCTGCAAAGCCACAGCAACATCAACACCTTCATCACACAGGGCCCATCAAATTTACCCAGATTAACACGGATTAGGCCTCGTATAACTATGTACATGTTGAACAGAAATGAAATGAAATCACACAGAGAAATCACAGAAAACATTTTTAATCTGGCCGGAGGAGCAACCATCCACTGCCTATCCTACCTCTGTGCATGGTAGGAGCAGCTACACACCAGCTTACACTTAAAAGGATCCAGTGGGGGAAATTCAGTGGCCTCGTTAGAAGCTCTATTTCAGTACAGAAGTTTTTCTTTATGGCCTAACTGAAGCCAACTTTGTGTTAGCCTTGATGTCAGCGGACATGGAGAAATTTATGACTTTACTATTTTTCTTGTCTTAGAAGACAGCTGTAATTCTATTTAGAGAGGAAACAGATCCTCCTTTCTGTGGAAACATTACACTCTTAAATGTAGGACAGAAGGCAAACCAAAGACTGAAAATTACTTCAATTGTTTACAACTGAAATACACAACAGTTTAGCATTCTTTCCAAGAATTGGTACCTGGCTAAACTCTGGCTGAAAATCTAATATTCCTTGGATATAGCATTAACCTGTTCATAAAAGGAATTCATTACTTCTGCTTCTAAAGCAGTTTTGAGTACATGCAGAGTATTTTAATGGAATCACATCAGGATGCAAGTCTCACCATTGAGCAAACCATATGAATGATAGACCTCAAAATAGGTTCTGAACCTGCATTTTATATGTTTATGTGTCTATTGGCAGTATTTTTAAAATTTATCTGAATACATTAACATTGCCAGTAGTTTCTCATCCTTTTTATATGACTCTTTCCCCATACTTGCCTTACTGGAAATGGACAGCATAATTACAAGCAATTTAAGTGGGAAAAATTAATGTAACTATGTTTGAGGATTTTACACATACTAACAGCTAAAATAAGAAAGAAATCACAAGTCTTCTGAGACACCAAGTTGGTCCTGATTAATATAGCAAGAAAATTATAGCTGCACTGATGTGAATGGTACTAACTATAAACATCAATGATTCACTCCCCTGACATGTTGCCAGCATAGACTGCATGCCACAGTTATCCTCACGTTTCATTTCAGAGCTGATATGACACCTGAATATGTTTCCTGTTTTATGCTGAATAAAGCATGCTCTAACTGTGAATCTTCAAATATTTTTGCATGACACTGAAAATAGGAGGCAGGTGACTGAACTGTAGAAAGCATTTTCCCACAATTAAAAGGAGATGCTTGGATGAGCTGAAGAACATAAGTAACTGAAGCAAAATGGACAAAGTGCAATCTCTTATGTAATTCTTCATAATTTACCTGAAAAATGTAACAAACTTTTTTCTACCCCCTGTACAGAAAAATTGTTTAAATATTTAAACTATTTACAAATTTATCTAAAGGTATTTAAATCTTGTTAAATGATACACTGTTACACTTGCACATGCTCTCAAAACACACATGTTAAAACTGTAAATAAAGGGGTACCAAAAAGACCTATACAGTTAAACCAGCTTTGAAATACTGAACAGGAATAGGCCACCTGCCTTTCTGAAGTTAGTGATAGAATTACCTGCTTTTCTGGAGTATTGAATATTCAATTGCAACATAAAAATTAGTCGCCTTTTAATGCGGCATTACTCCTCAAAATAAAGCATAAGGTGAAACAAGCTACTTGCAAATTAAATTAGAAATATTTATTGGTAGCAATTCTACCAGTGGTTTTATTGAAAATGACTTATAGATAGATGTTAATGTCAAAAGTGGTATCATTAGATTATCTTGCCTGACAAATTTCTTAACACAGATTACAGATTTTCATCCACATGCTAATGCTACTGTCCCATTAGCATCAGTTTGTATAAACTTGTGATAAAAAAAAAAGAGTGGTTTAAATGCTATCAACTTCTTACTGACACCTTTCACTGACTAATCAGCACAGCTTTTACAGTTCCTACCTTCTTTGCCATTTTAACTTGCCCGACTTTGATTTCTACTCCCTTTCTTTTTACCTGCTTATTTTTAAGGTTAAAGAGTTCTTCAGTGCCTTGTTTTCTTTCTGCTCCCACCCATTAATCAACAGACCTACTGAATTTTTAATAAATTATTTCATATGCTTATCAATTTATGCATTTACCTGCCCCCCCAGGTCTTCAGTTATTTGCATCTCCATAAATGTTCCTTTTACATCAAACATAGCCCACTGCTGTTTGCCATTATTTCACAATGAATAATTTAAACCAATTTAATTAAAATGTGGTTTTTGTACTCAGCCTGCTTTACCTAGGTTTCATGTCAAAAATTATTATTTCATCCCCAAAATCTCAAGAATGAAGAGCTTCATAATTTTTAAACTTTATACAGAACCTTTTTTTGTAATTGTTATTGTTATGGCAGTGTGAGAAACTAGTTATGAGGGTTTTTTTTCTTTCATACCTTTTTATTATATAAAATTTTAAATACTGAATTAGGGGATCAATGCTCTTTTGCTGAAATTTTTCTGTCAAGAAAACTGTTTTTTTCACACAGTCAAAAGACTGCTTTTTAAAATTTACTTCTACGCTTCAAATTTTAAGGGTCTTCCTGGTTATTTAGCAGGTCCTAATAAAATTCAGAATAGTCGCTTATTGCCTTGCTTCCTCTTTCTTTTCTTTGTAATCTGATCAGGAAAATAAAAGAAAAAAGTATACAGTTACAACAAAATAGTGATTTATTTGATGAGTATTATAAATATGACTCCACTAGCTATAAATCACAAAATAATCTCCGACATCTCTGATTAAGGTGCAGAACATCCTGCCTTTTAGCTTCTTGAGAGTAAGGGAACTATAAAAATTGAAAATGGAATCCCAGTTTTCTATATTGTTTGTGAAAGGAGTCAGAGTCTTTGGAATGGATACTGGAGGAAAAAGAACACTGAACACATTCAAGTAAATAGGAAGAAAACATTGGTAATGGTGGCAGCCAAATTCTGGGTTTTATTTAACATCTTTGGACTATATACTCTTCTTGCAGATTAAACCAGTTAGGTACTTTGCTGTGTGTAGAAATTATTTAGTGCTTTAATATTTTACTGTTACCAGAAGAGGAATTATTCTCTCCTCCTGAAACACTAAAACATTTATGTGCATTCAGTAGGATCTGGGGGTCCATATTCTCCATCATAGTGCTTCTGCCTTGAAGAGAAACTTAGAGAAATCTCTCAAACTGAGGAAAACGACAATTCTATTTAAAAAGACAGACTTAGGGTAGTAAGTCTCTCTAATCCAGACTGTTCTTGTGAAGTTCATCAGAATTTTTGTCACAATTAAGAAGTGGAACATGGAGAAAAAATACTTACAGACATATTAAGTCCTGCCCTTGTTGCACGAGGGACAGTTATTGAAATTGCCAGTATGCACAGGAGAAAATACCAGCTACCTTGGGTGACAGTTGCATCCTAATGAATGTAAGACTAAATATGGACAAATTTTTTAAAATATCTCATTCAATTGCAAGCAAGCCATGTAATGCAGATGAACTTTGCTTAGTAAATGATGTGATAACACTCAATTTTAAAGCACTACTTCTCACTCCTGAGCTAACTCGTATAAAGGTTAGCACAGCCTACTTGTAAGTCCTTCTACTTAAAGTGAATATTAGCCAGAAAAGCTGTGTCATTCTCCAAGGTGAATAGATTTACAACAAAAGTAGCATTTAAGGTATTATAGAAGGGAAGAAGTTTGAAGGTGATCACAAAACACCAGAGTAACTTTTTTTTATGTGGCCTCTGGTTCAATAATATCCATGGGGCTTGTTCAAATGTGTCTAAAAACCACTCATTGCTTAAATGGAGATTTTTATGATGCTAGCATAAAAGCTGAACAAAACCTTGAGTTTCTACAGATGTTCAATGTAGTAGTGTAATGGGAAGCTGTTTTTCTTGGTTTTATTTGCCTTTATATTTAGTGAAACCATAGTTAAGTCCTATAGCACCTGCTGTAGAAAACTAGAATATGGTGAAGATTAATGCTCCAATGTCAGAAACTGCAATACCATTGCAATGATTTTTCCACTTCCAGTTTTTATTATTTACAGTTTTTTGCCAGCTAAAGAACCTGTATGAAACATTTCAGCGTTTTATAAGTCTAACCATACTTACAGACAATAAATGAATAACTGAATATGAATAAAGTGATAAAGAAACACATAAATTATATTCTTATGGTACTTATGCTGGAATTGCTTCTCTGTTAATATAGACAGGCTGGAAGATCTGCACCTCTTCCTAAACACTTTGGAGGTCTGGATGATAAGAAAAACCTCAGCATATTTGTACTCTTTTTTGTGCTTCCACACAACAGTGCCAGGAAGGCACTTGTTTAGGTTTTACTGCTTTGTGGACAGTCTCCTTGCCTGTAATAACTTTACTACATGGCTGAGAAATTAAAAAAAAAAAAAACCAAAAAAACTCGATGTATTGGTATTCAAGAATAGGAGACACAGAACAAAGGGGGGGAAAGAAAAATGGCTGAAATTGCAAGTGAATGAAGAAGAGCACCAACAAAGGCAAATGGCTAGAAGAAAAGAAGAATGACCTTTAAATTACAGAAAATTATATGGCACACATTCCGTAAATTTCTGTTGAAAGAGTATTAAAAAAAATCTATGGATAAGTCATAAGGAGGAGTCATCCTGGCTCCAAAGCACTTAGTTCTCTGACAAAGAAGAGCTACCTTGATGCTTATTGCATTCAGCCCAAGGCCTGAAGCAATCAGAGGTTACCAAAGGGAATGGGAAAAAGAGTGCATGTAGGGAGTGGGATTTTTCAACTCTCTCAAAGCCTGACAGTGTTGTTAGAGTATTGTTCATTTACATCCACAGTGCAATGCCTTCACTGAGTGAACAACTTGCCCTGTTACTCCTCTTCCTACATGACCACTTCTAAGGAGCCAATATTTGCACACACTCACTAATTGAAGGACAAACCACAGTGATGGGGTGTTTTGCATTTGGGATGTTCTACTCCTTGATGAAGACTCCAGACCTCATAGCCAACATAATGGTAAAAGAAAACTTTTCACTTCTCTGTTCAGATTGCAAGCAAAAAGGATTTCTTCAGACAATAAACTTGGTTTTGCTTTTTTTATTCTTTTGAAGTCTCAGGCGTAAAAAGTTTCTGAATTTTATTGAGCCATTCCAACTTTAATCTGCCTCTCTAAGGAAAATATAGTGCGCCTATGTGACCTACAAACCTAAGAAATGTAACATTTATGCCAGTAAAAGGTCTTCCAGTGGGAAACACTTTAGAAATGTATGGTATTTTCCTGTTTTTCCTGTTTTTCCTGTGATACAAGTCTGCCTCTGCCTAGATAAAACTACAGAAATGTTAAAATTACCTTTTACATAATACGGACCCAAAACCCCCCAAAACCAACATAAACCAGAAAGCACTTCATATGAATAGAAAGAGGCATCTCTTTTCCTTCTCATTTGAAAAATTTTGAGCACCTGTTTTTCACAGTTTTTAAAACAGAGAAAAGACTAGATAAAATAATTCTGATTATTTCTGATTGAATTCAGAATTTAAAATTAAAAATCACGTACAATAATGATCTTATACAATTTGCTACTCATAATTTTAACTTTCTAGACATGTATCATTATTTTTTCCATTTATTACACTTCAGGCAGAATCAACAAAATGGAAAAAATAAAAGTTTTCAGAATGGTATTGCATATTTTAAAGACTCTGCTCTCAGTCCCAGTGAAATCATACATTGCAGTTGCTATTAGTTCCATCACCACATTTGAAAACAATGAAACTGATCTCTGTTTCTTTAGGTCCTCAGCTAGAAAAAGCAATGTTACACGACTTAAATATAACATTAAAGTGAAGCTATAAACCCCATAGAGCATTATGGAGAAATAAGGTAGTTTTCTAGTAAAGATCGGTTTATTTCCAATTTTGCCATGCCTTCTAGTTCGATTCTGTATCTACTGATACCAGGACTTCTGATATTTGACTTTAAAGGGAAAAAATAGATCTTTCTGCAAGGTAGTTAGTGCTATGCTCGTCTGTCAAAGTGTCAATTTATTTTACACTTTCTTATCATACCTTGAGAATTTTGCACATTATCTCATAAACTGAAAATGTTTTCTCAGCTCGTGTCCAATCCCAGGTTGTGACCTTTAAAAAACAAACAAAACACAAAACGAACAGAAAAAGAAATGAAGTTATTTTTGTTTGTTTCAAGAACAAAGTTTATTTACAAAAGAAAAAATCCCTGAACTATTTACATTGAGTAAAATATACTCAGAAAGACCAAGCACTGTCTCAAAGCAATGACTAGCAGGAATCAGTTCCATCCAGGCAAAGCTTAGGAGACATCCTCCCTGTCCTTACCATGAGTTCCTTTGCATGCAGCCTGAGCTATGCAAAATGATGATACTTCCCCTGGGAACTTGCAAGGATTGCAGAGAGATCCTGAGAGGATACAGCCCTTGAATTCATCTCACAGAGCCAGAGCCCTGTTTATTAGAAAACATGTTTGTCACTACTTTCTTCTTTGTAACTGCATGCTGTTATTTGCTCCCAATCACCTACAGTGTTTGAAAATCCTTAAAATCAGTCTCCAACCTTGCAATGTCCCATACACTTACCCCACATGTCTTGAAATCCAAGGGGGAAAAAATAAAGCATGAAACAACATAGATATTAATTTTCTTTTCTTCTTACCGCATATAATCTACTCCTAAATTCTAGCAAACTAAGATTTGAAGAATAGGCTCTTTTTTTTCCCCTCTTTGTTTTGAGATTTCTCAACTGTTTTTAACTGTATTCATTTTAGGCAACTGTTTTACACAGAAAAATGCATATATCAAAGAATTAAACTAAATCATGGAAGGGTAGGTGTTGAAATAATACAGAAAGGGATAGACGAATTTATTCAGTAAGGGAAGAGTTAAGGCAATATCAGAACAGTGTATAAAATTTCCAAGGAAAATGCAAGCAGAAAACAGGAGAATATTAAAAGTCTCAAAATAGAGAAGAAGGCACAAGATATAATGAAATTGAGGTTATAAATGAAGGAATAATCCTCTAAATGGTAAGATACTTTGGACAGTGCTCCATATCCAAATGAAGACAGCTGTACCAGTAAATTTGTTAGGCACAATGAAGAGGTTGATGAAAACATACATTACTGCTTCTACAATATTCAAGATACAATTTTTGAAAAATGTTTAATAAAATACTTTCCAAATGCCAAGGAAGAAAATATTATATGAGACCAATTTATCTGAAGAAAATAATTATTAATAGATCAAAATTATTTTGATGTTGCATGAGAAAATTTTATCCCTAACTAATTTTTAGTTATCAATATTATTGTAATGGAAAATCCTTTAAGAAAATCACAGGCAGGAATGAAAAGTTCAAAAATACAGTGTTATAGTTCCTCTTCTATTAGAATTTCCTTTTTTTGCAGTCATTGTCAAATGCAGTCTTCACTATCTTATTGAACTGCGGGTATTAAACCACAAAGCTACTCTTTCTCCTATGGACAAAAAGATAAATTTCTCTTGAACAGAAAAATGGGGAGAGGAGTCTTGCTACAGCCCCACTGAGCCCACAACACCAGCCACACCAGATGAGGTGAAGTTGTTATCATTGCTCCTGAAGCACAAAGTCATTTGGAGCTATGTTTAAAAATTTACAATAGGCTCCACAAGTTGGGGGAAAGTATCAGAGCTCCCCCTTCTCCCCTGGTTTCCTGCTTTTGTTTGTGTGTGTAAAGGGACCTCTTTTCAGGTCAAACTAAAACTCTTTCTTTGTAAAGATATGTACACAGCAAAAGCAATTGTAGAATTAAGACACCCATAGAAATTGCTGCACTTTTAATTCACTTTTAATGCTTTAATTTAAAATATTGAGTAGCAAAAGAAAGGGTGTAAGTGTCTCTTTCTCAAGTAAATTTCCAATAATAAACTGGAAGAAATTTAAACCAACCAGATTTGGTACAATTAATAATTCTAAAGAAGGAAATGTACTAGGAAATTAAAGAAAAAATTAGTAGCAAAGACATCATTTTCTTTAAAGCTTTCAAAATGCAAATAAGAAACATTAGGATTGCTCCTTTATCTGAGCATGGGAAGTAGAAGTACTATTGATCAAACAGATAAAAAAAGAAGCAGTGGGAGGCTGTTGAGAGACACTGTTTAAACACATGCTTCCTTAACATGTTAGACTTTGGCAGAGACTGGAGAAATACTTTTGTTTGATTTTCTGGTTAAGAAAGTTTTCAGGATACCTCTTTTCAGAAAACAACTTTGTCCAAGTAGTTTATACTGCACATATAATTAAAACAGTTTTTATTTTAACCTCATTTTATACATCTCCTAAAAAGAAGCTCTGAAACTGTCACTGAAATTTTGTTCATAATATTTTGTAATCCCTGGAAGAGAGAAACCTGCAGAATAGCAAATGTAACTGTATGTGTAAAAGTTTGCATATAGAAAATAGGATTTTAGAGATGTGAAATTATTATATACATTACATGTTGGAACTGGAGGATCATTAAGGTCCCTTCTAACCCAAACGTTCTATGATTTTATTTCTTTAAGGCAGCTCTGTAGGAGCTATTTCTCTGTCCTTAAAAAAGCATGCTTATCATTCTGCTTCCCTCCTACTCCTTGGAGAGAAAATATTTTTCTCTGCCTTTGAACAGTTTTTCTATTTTAGACTAGGAACCAGAATCTGGCAATACAAAATCATTTTGTGCTTGCAGCTGAGCTGAAACAAGAACTATAAAAACTCAAGGATAGATTTCTTGTCTTATACAATAGAAGCTTGCCAAAATTTTCCTTACTCACATCACCATGGTTCAGATTCTTCATATGATCATGTTCCTTTCACAGGCATTAATTACCCCCCATCAGACATTTACTCCCACAAGGATATTATTCCTAGAAATTTATGATTCTTCACTAAAGAGGTTTGTGGTCTCTTCCACAGTTCTTAAAAAATAATAATTTTCCTCTTTTGCATTGAACAGGATTTCTCATCATTGATTCTGCTTCTAATTAGTTCCCAGAATGGAGTTGGTTTTACTTGACTGGCAGCAAATGCTCAACTAGGTCTGGCAAAGACAGGAGAGCTGGTTTTGAATTAAGGTGTTTGCAAGCATATTCTGACATTTTAATCTGATCCTGAAAAATATCCACCAACTAAAGTCAAACTCCCATTAATAAACCATAGCCAAAATCCCACACCCGTGAACTAGTCTACAAACACTGAACACATGAAGTTTTCAGTTCATACTTACTTCCATTCCCGATGTCTTTCACATGATTTTTAACCTTTTTGCTAAACAAACACCAATAGTTACTGTTCATCAATCTAACAATTTGCAAGACGGCTTTGAATTACCTCAGGAAGAGGTTGCCCAGAGAGGTGGCAGATGCCCCATCTGAAAACATTCCAGACCAGGTTAGACAGGCTCTGAGAAACCTGCTCCAGTTGAAGGTGTCCCTGCTTGCTGTAGGGAGGTTGGACTAGATGACCTTTAAAACTCCCTTTCAACCCAGACTATTCTGTGATTCTGTTTCAGGCAGTAAGGAGCTACAGCCAGGATCTGACAAACACAGGCTTTAGCAGCAGCCAGAAAGGTCACCCAATAAACAGGAAAAATTAATCCACATGACTCTTCCTGCTGCAGACATGGGACTGCTTCTGTCTCCTTAGCCACTGGCTTAAAAGTTAGCTAGAGGATCTTTACTGAAGTTTAGATGTACCATAAGACTATGAAAGTAAATTGCTGAGCATAAAACGACTGCTAAAATTTTGCCCAGTGTTCCCAGTGAGATTCCAATTAATATATTTAACTTAAACAATTTCATTTGATTCCGTACCCTCCTTTTGGTGCTCTCAAGCAGCAAAAATTACATTAAGGATGAAATCTAAATAGAGACATACTGCCATCTCCACAGCATGTAAAAAGCCTTGATATTTCCCCAAATCTCAGCAGTTTCACTAGAATGATTGTTCAGTTTAAATCTAACCGTTTTGCTTCAGACCTGTTCTGTCTGCCAAAGGAAAATTAAAAGCTCCCTTTTAACATGAGCAGATTTCTCTTTTATTTTTCAAAGTGTTCATTTAAGAGGGGGAAAATAAATTCTTGCTAGATACCCAATCATCTGATGAAGAGCTGTTTTCTATCACTTCTATACCACACACCATGGAAATTTTTTCAATGCTGTCAGTTGCAATCCTGCTAGCCCAATGAGTGATATCTCATTGTGAAAGACTTGTACACATTACATGACATTATTTTATTTAATAACATTTATTCCCACTAAGCATGAGAAACATACTTACTGGAGGTGCTATAAATTTATACAGGGAAGATCCCCTCAGTGCTAGAAACTTTGGTGTGTACATTCGGTCCTGAAGGGAGTCTTGTTCCCGTTCTTCCGTCCAGCCCATGTAGACTATCTGACAAAAAAATCAATAGTGTTGACAATTTCTCAGACATTTTCCTGTGTTGCAAGTATTTCATGTGCATAAACTGATGTCTGCCAAATTTAACATAGCTGCAAACCTTGAACCCCAGACACAATGAGGTACATCGGCAGTTTTAATAAATGATGCCTGTTAGGACAATGCAAAAAACATGAGAACAAAAACTTACTGTACTAGCAACAACAACAAACTTAACCCACACATTCCAGGGATGTTAAAGGGACATTCTACATATTTGCTGACAGATCATGCCAGTGAAATTTAATGCAAGTGGAATGCAAGGAACCACCAGTCAGGAATCCTAAGTCAAGCAATTGCTATCACACAGCAGTATAGATACAGCCTCCACATGCAATTTCACAGTTATGCATCAAACAATATGAGCTTACAAATTTTATTTCCAATTAATGTCAATATCTTTTTTTTCCTTTTTTATTTTACTCTCTGAAATTCTGTGTGTAGGAGTTTCGAAACCTTTTGCTTAGAAATAGGAGATTAGCAGACTGTTTTCAGTCACCATTTTGAACAGACTTCATCTATAGATAAGAAGAAACCAGAATGCCGTAGACCCTTACCACTACCTGCAGACCTTCTGACGAAGATGTTTGAACTAGAACTTATTCCAGCTCACTTTAGGATGTAATTTCCCACCTATCCTATTAAGTTTGAGTTAATATCAAATCCTTAAAGAGTAGGAGAACATGAGTTACCACTATGCCAGCTTCTGGAGAACCACTGAACAGGGAGTAGACACATCATGGAACATTTGATTTATAACCATGCTGTTAGTTATAAAATACAGCTTCCAGTGAGCACTGGTTACACTACTGCTATAGAAAATAATTCAACCCATATTTCATACAGCGCTGCTAATGGGATAGATCTATTTTTAAATGTCTCAGTGAAACTGATTTCAACACTAACAAAGTAAGTACGGGACATTCTCTGTCTTAAATGTCAGTAATAATCATGTAAGGAAAAGGTAAAAGAACAACAATCACATAAAGAGTCAAAAAGTTTGTAAGTGTACCAATGATATGAAAAACCATAAAATAAATGTTTTTATTGCATGTTTTATCCTTTCAGATTTTGATCATTGTGTACTTTTTGAAAAGAAATTTACACTAGTTTATTTCTTTACTTTTGGACAGAGAATTTTCAGCAACATTTCTTCATGGAATATGTATTAAAATAAATAGTGGGTCTATTGTTTTTCTTTTTCTCTCTCTTTTTTTTTTTTGGGGGGGGGGTGGAGGTGGTTGTATTTTGTTTTATCACAACACACTGGAAGTTACTCGCTTTTTCAAAATCCCCATTGTATGAAATCAACACTACTAGTCCCTGTCACACTTTATTGGATATTTTATGGTCTATAACCAGAGACAGGGAGCAGGTCCATTTCTCTCATAGTACAGTGACACCTCAATACTTAATTATTTTGTCAATATCAAACACTAAAACTGTCATACAGTCTCAGATTCAATGAAGAAAATGTGTTGAAGTGTCTGCTCATTTGGTGACTAAATAAGTTTATAAAAGTCAAAAAGAAGACAGATCTGTACCGCAATATTCAACCATCAGAAAGAGTGCTAAACACTGTTATTTTATGCAATAACTAAAAAGCCGTGTTCTCTGAAATCTCATTCATTCTTGAATGAAGAACTCTTCAGAAGGAAAAAAAAACCCAAACAAAGTAAGAGAAGTTTTAAATTATTTCAATTTAATGTTTATTCAAATTTATCTCATTTCTGCTGTTTCATAGGCTGTCTATAAATAAGATCCTCACCTCTCCACCTTGATTGCAATTTCTAGATCTCAGTGATTAAGGTGGGTTACATAGAAGAGGTATATTAGTACAAATAAATTTTACTACTATGTGCTGAAGTCTGGCACATTTTTCTGTCTATTACTGAAAGAAAATCATGATCTCTGATTTCTAGGAATTGAGACATCTATGCTTCAAAATTAATTCAGTTCAATCCATTTGGTTTCATCTTGATTTGTTTAATTAAAATTGGACACACAGTAAGATATCATCTTGCCTGATGATATTTAATATCACTGTAACACTGTGTGCAATCCCTTCTTAGTGTTTTTCTCTTTCATATTTCTACATTTACTATTCATCACAATAACAGGATACAGTCACTCATGCTGTGCAGATGTATTGATATTTTGCATTTGATTGAGTCAATACTAAAGTAGCCATGAAATTCAAGGCAATTGCTCCCTTAGATATTTCTCCCTTGCCTCTGTAGATCATGAGGAAAAATTAGATTGATTTTCCAGACAACCTGCTGTATCAAAAGCTACATGGAGAGGAATTGTCAAGCAAAGGCTGTATGATTATAATTAGGAACATTTACAAAATTCTTTGAGTGCATATGCATATCCACATTTGTCGATTAAAACAGCACAGGCTATATTCTGTAAAAAAAGGCAAAACTAAACAAATACTTGCTAACTATTTTAATAGATAACTCTGAGAACTATAATAACTTGTAAGTTTCTAAAGTGGTATCAGTTTATCTAAACATACCAAAAGCGCGAAATTAAATGAAATATTGCAATTTCTTGTACAATGAAGGTGAGAAACTGTTGAAAATTTTCACTTCTGAGGTAAAATAGATGACATCTTTGAAACATTTCTGTTACTGAGAAATGTTCTGACTTCTAAAAAAGCTTTGACCAATAAAAACTTAGAGAAACTTATTTACTGAAAAGGGATTGTAACCTAAAAAATTGATAGTTCATGCATACATATGAATTGAAATATTGGATGAATATGATATATGACTTGAGAGTTTTGTACCACATCTCAATGTAGCTGCACATGTGGACTTGGCACATATGGCATCTCATGAAATTATGGAACCAGAAATTTCATTTCTGAAAATAAATGCTTAGAAGCACAGACACACGATGAATGGATAGAAATGTTAATCACAACTAGACAGTGCATAGCATGCTGCTTTATAAATTCAAAAATCTGGTTAGTTTTTAATCTTTTCAAGTTTTTTGAGTCCCTATAAAACTGTTGATTGTTATCAACAAAAGTGGCAGGGGTGGTGAAAACAGATTTTATTTATGATTCACATTCTACTTGAAAGATCATTTTTGCAGTCCTGGTTTCTAACTTACCTCAAGCAGCTCATTCTTCGAAATCAAATGGTGACACAAATTAGTTAACTTAGTGGCTGCTGGTTCAGTAACAAAGATTCAATAAGTCATTATAGTTTATGAGTTAAATCATGGACAGTTTAAAAAAATCTGTATTGAAATGATAAAGGATACAGGACAATTTCTTCAGTCAAAAATCCATAATCTTGTAATTTAATATGTTTTTAAATCACATAGACATCCTAATCAAGCAAGATAAATTGCCATATTTTATATCAGTCCAATATATTGCTAAAAAATTACTTGAATAGCCTTGACTATCAAAGAGACTTTTTCAGAGTTTTTACACAGATTTCATTATATGTGTAAGACAAAAATACAAGAAAATTTTCCCAAAATGAAATGTACTATGTATATGATATCATAAAAGTGAGGCAAGTCAAAGATCAGAACAGCTTTATATCTCACAAGTCTGATACTCATACTTACATTATATGAAACTGTGGTGTAGGGCAACAGGATGAAGACGGAATCAGAAGAAAAATCAGTATGTCAGACAATACAGAGGTAAAGTAATGAGGAATGAGAAACCGATTGCTAGCAGAAAAACAAAAAACACATTGGAAATGTGGGAAAAAATGGAAGAAAAAGGGGTGCTCATAATGCAGTCATTGGCAAAACCAATTCTGCTTAGGAATAGGCTTAGGATTTTTATGCTGAGTAAAAAAAAAAATTCAAAGTCAACAGAAGAACTAATCACATAAAATTTTGAGTGGAGTCTAGAAAAATTTTGCCCCATTGAAAATGCAGTAAAAATATCTCCTCTCCTATTTTTCAGGTCTGTGAGAAGCCTGCTAATCTTTCTGTAGTTTTTTTTTTTAACTCCTGTGAGTTATTTTTTATCTTCATTTAAAAAAACCCACTAAAACTTTAGAGCTATCACTGACAAAGATTGCCTACGTATTTTTTAACCATTTAACTACAAATAGATTATTCAATCCAAGATTGCACACGTATTGTATCTCACAGCTTAATTTTCTTCTGTGTAAGAACTCACATCATCATCTTTCTACCAGACCAAGGCTAGGTTTTCCATTTGGCTTAGTCTTGTTCTATTTTTGAAATGACCACACAAAAATTGAAGAAATATTTTCTTAAAGTATATCGTGCCAGAGAAAACAGAAAATACTTCTTAATTATGGAAGATGATTTTTTACTTACAATCCAGATAAATGAAAACTTGTATCAAAGACTGAAAACAGTATATTTGCTTTCTTAGCAAACAACATCAGAATCAGAGCAAAGACAGATGTTTACAATAACAAAACTTGCCCGGACCTCTGTAGAGATGTGTCCAAAATTAATAGTGCTCTTTGAAAAACCTTTATATTACAACCAACAGCATCCCATGAGAAAACGTAGCACATTCCCAATGAGATGTACCAGATCTTGCTAAAAATCAAGACTATATTGACAGCTTTATGCCTTCACTCCCTCCACAGGTTTGAAAAATAATGGCTACATGTGGATACAGGGTAGTTTTCCAAACAAGTAAGGAACCATGAGTTGCTTTTCCGGGTTTCTTCTTCTTGTTCTCATCTATTAATCCAGAGAAACATTTTGTCTCACCCATTTGGTTTTTCATCCAGTGCTACATGTTAATAGTCACAGCTTATTTCAAAGCACTAATTTTACTTATTTAAGATTTCTAAGTAGCTGTTTATTGAAATAAATTCTTCTAATGACAAAGTGAACCTTAATTGGGCAACTGTGCACCTTTGTCAAAATGTCAACATTAGAAGTTGGGATTTTTTGCCTCTCTTAAATTATTCAAGTCAATGCACAATTATGTGTATTTAAAATTCATTACAATTTGAATTTGTTCATTTTAATAGAGGTGATTAGCATTTAGAAAGCACAGACTTTTTCCAAGAAAGACCTTATGCAGCTGTTATTACAAAGAATGATTTGGATGCAAACCACAGTATCAGATCCCAATCTACATTAATTTTGGGAGTGTGTCTGAAATTATGAGTAGGAATCAGTACAAAAATAGCTGACACTAGTCTTGTCTTCCAGGATATTGACTGGGTAACTAAAAAAAAAAATAAAAAATTAACTAGGGTTAATTTTTAACCCTAATAATTTCTAAGAACTCTCAGCACCAAGGGAAGGACTGCACTATTACAACAAAATAAACCATTATCTGAACTCAAGTTTCATGTTAACAGAAATGCAGATATTGAAGCAGTTATTAGATTCAATTAAAAACTAACAATATCATAGAATCCTTCAATGATTAATGGCTGCTGCAATCAGAAACATGATAGCAAGTGATGCATGGCACTGTTGGGTATGGTGTAGTCAGTATTTACACCCCTTAATGGGGACAGCTGTCTCTTTTAAGCAAATTTAGTTGAATTTTCTTATTTAACTTCCTGGTCATTTTATCTCCAGCAATCAGTGTATAGAAGCTAAGTTCAGTGAGGGAAGGGAAATAACAATGAAGTCTTTCTAGTGGAGAATTAGTCAGGAAAAACTGAAGGCTACACAGCTCTCCTACAGAACATGGAAACCTACAGATGAGAAATTTTGCTGCATCTGCACAATGTCTTTGGAGAATCAATGTTACCATTGCCAGTTACTAACAGGGAAAACAAAACCCAATAGATGGTATAAAATTTTAATCAAATCAATAAAGAATACTCCCTAAGGTAATTTTATCTTTTATTAGCTATAGCAAATAGTCTTTTGTCTAATGATTTCACAGTTTTCAAGATCATTAAGCAATAGGTCTAATTAAACTTAATTTCTAAATAGAAAATGATAATAATTCTTCCTGATTTATAAAAATTGAACAATGCAGTAAAACTTCAGTATACACTTCAGTTTAAATCATATCATGTAATAAAAAATTGTAAATTAATCCATAAATTTAACATATATAGATAACAGAAAGAATTCTTTTTTCATCAGAAAAATCAGACAACACTTATCCATTTATCTTCCTTTAACCCAAAATGTATTTCAAAAATATATGTATAAAAGATATGAAGACTACTTCTGAAAAAAAAACCAAAACAGCTGAATAGATAAAGCCTGTATTTAAACAAACTGGTCTCAAAGATCTTCTGTTACAGCTGAATAGAGATAATGTTATGGCTCACTGCCTTTCTCTTTTACTTGCCTTCAGAATTTGAACTTTCAATCACAAAAGCCGGAAAAATAAGCTGTTTTTAGAAAAACAAATAAATACTCTGCAGTTGAAATCCAGAGTAGATACTTTGATAGATCTGGAGAAAGAGATTTACTCTTGATTGTCTGTTTTGTAGGCAAAGTAATTATGCAGCAAAGCACTACTGATATCTTTTAGTATTTTTAAAATACTCAATTACTTCTCTTGGTGAGAGCTATTATGAAAACCCCATTCTTAAAGATGGTCACAATCTGATGGGGGAAAGTCCAGGGCAGTCTGATTTATGTAGGCCATTCTCTGAGCAGCATTCTGACCAGATGACCTACAAAAGCTCATCCAATATAAATTTTTCTGTGGGTCTTTGATCTCAAAGCAACCATATCTGTCTTGGAATCTGTTTTAAAGTAGTCTTTACTTACTGCTCTTAGCAAAACAGTTTCAACTTTGTTTTTATTATAGTTCTGCATTATTTCTTTGGTAGCATACACAATATTACAAACCATATGTGGTAGTTCACATTTCATAATCCATCTGTAGCTGTCTAGGATTTTCTAAATGTCCCCATTTTTTATCTACTCTAATTTTCAGAGGGGCAGTGTATCAAGTTTCTCACTGGAGATTTCATCTTTAAAATATACTCTGTAAAGGAATTTTTAGTACAGATTGCTTGCAGGTAAAGTACCCTTGAGATTGAAGACATTGCTCACAAGCAGCAGTGAAAGATGTATCCTATCAACCCCTTCTCAATTGCAAACGGGTAGAAAAGGTCATGATTTGTGAAGGATCCTGATACCCTGTAGAGATTGAAGGGGAAGGGAAAGAGGAGGTTTTTTGTCAGATGAGACAAGAATTGCTAGTAAAGTTGCTAGTAAAGGACTAAAGTAATGATATAAAACTTGCATTCTTACACATTCTTAAAGTAAAATTCTTCTTGGATTAGTAAGAAAGAAGGAAAAATGAAGCTACTCCAGAAAGACTTTAAACATCAGTTTCCAAACAGTGGTATTTAAAATCCATATGTGTTGAGAAAGAGAACCAGAATGCAGTCCCATTCTGAAAGAGTAAGGCAAGGTAGAGAACTATTGCCAAAATACCTCCTGCAGAAGCTAAAAAAAAAAAAAGTCTTAGGGGATGATTAGATGAAGAACTTGATATTCTGTCTGTTCTACATACATTTATTTTCATGCTTCTCTTCATAACTTATTTTTTAACAAGGTGGATTTTTAGTTTGTTATAATATAGCTGGTTTTAATTTTCCTGGTGTTTAGATTGAACCTAGGCTATCGTGAAGATCCTATAGCTGATTATATGCCAATAGCCTGTGGCAGGGAGTTAGTAGTAGTGTTTATAACATTTACTGAACTCCTGTTGCACTTGCTTTTGACAGTGGGGTGATGTCTGTCAGTAGTTGATTTGTCTCTAACATCTCAGCATTTCCATGAATTTTACAGCTTTCTTCCACTCATGCAGTTTTTTTTAACACAAAGTGTCCCTCTATCATGAGAAATGGAGGGATGCAATGCATAAAATTAAGATTGCATCCTGAACGAAGCTCAAATTTCGGTGTAAGATGTTGAGGTCATTCATCCACAGAGTTCTACAGAGGGACAAGCAGGCTCCTTCACCCACAGGAAAGATAACATAAAATCTTCTCCGAGGGTGCCATCTGTCTGGTTGAAGAAGAGATCCTGGTGCAACAATTCAAGGCCCTGTGAAGTGCAAACAGTGACCTACAGGAACATTATTTAACAATTGATGGATGTAAAATCATAATTAATACTTAGCCAGAAGTCACTCCTCTCAGAGAGAGCATCTTTTCTTTCAAGTTTTTTTTTTTTTTTTTGCAGTCTCAGAGGTCTGAATGCTATTTGCATAATAGGATCAGATCCTCTTCCTTCCCTCTGTCTGGGTTTGATTTTGAACAGCAGCCTACTTCAGCAGGAGGGGAAGAAGAGGCGGCTGGCTGCATTATTCCACCTACTGCCATCAGGGCAGGCGCGTGGGAGCAGTAGGTTGGAGTGATGAGTGACTATTGCTCCTACTGAGCAAGTACTACAAACAGCAGGCTGTTAAACAAATAATGGGAAGCAGCAGGACTTCTGGATGTATATTTGCAGAAAGCAGCTAGAAACTGTACACTATTGTATCTTGATCCTGCTGGACTTTGTGGGTACTCTTGACTTGGCTCAGGTGACTCTGGTCACTCAGCACTTCCACACTACTAGAGCCATCAAGGTGGAGACCTGTTTTAGAGCAACAAGCCCAGGCACAGAATTGCCTACCTATTTACACCTCTTCAGTCCTGCACCATTTTCCAGAATCATTCTACATAAGTAGATCTGTTTGATTTTGTTTATTCAAACCCAGAATTGCTGAGAGATATTCCGAGAAGAAAAATGTTTCTCATGAAAGAAAGAAGGAAAGAAGGAAAGAAGGAAAGAAGGAAAGAAGGAAAGAAAGAAAGAAAGAAAGAAAGAAAGAAAGAAAGAAAGAAAGAAAGAAAGAAAGAAAGAAAGAAAGAAAGAAAGGTTTTTGTCCGTTGTCAGCTCCTGAGGATAGTTTTTTGACTTGACACTGCTAATTCTCTATTTACTGTGTCATAAAATATTACAGACTTATTAAGTTTTGCTTCCAAAAATACTACGATTGAAAGCAAATATTCTCTACTATGCTAAACATATAACAGATATTGCTCACTGAACAGTGTCTCCTTACCAGGACACATTACTCTTTGAAAATTGTTGCAATATTATGTATTTCTGGGGGATATTTCTGCATTTGCAATTAGCTGCATTTTGTGACATTTTTTACAGTTTTCCTTCACACATTTTCAGTGATTAATACCTCTCAGTGTTTTTTTTCCTCCTTCATTTGTAGGTGACCCATAAATTGTCAATTGTTTTCCACTATTATATACATCAACTGATTTTTGAAATTCAGATAGCAACTCTGTCACTGGTCCCATGGACTGTTATTGTGATGAGAGAGAAAAGATAAATGACCACCTTCAGTCCCCAGAATTCGGTTTAACCACTGTTCTTAGAAGTTCAAGAGAATAAATATTTTGCCTATCACAAACTATGATTTGAAGCACCAATCATCTGCATAGATATAAAATAAGTAATGAGAAAAATGAAATGCTATTTATTTCTCCTCTTGAAGTAAACTGTAATTAAAAATATTTTATTTATGCCTTTTTGAGTCCCATGCACTCCTCCAATAGAAAATCTGTAGTTATAGTATATGCTTCATTGATTCCAATTTCTTTAGATGATACAGTTCCCAAAGGAATAATGCATGTATGGGCTTACTGAACACCTTTCTTCTAGTATACTAGAATTAATGTTATTCCTGGGAACTTTTACACTCACTTGATGCAATAAAAGAGACATTACAATAAAGTATCGCAACATTTTCATTTCTAGCCTCAGCCTCCAATGAAAATTACAGTCTGGTTGGACAGAACATATTCATAGCTGGTAAGCTACAGATATTAACAATTCCTTATATATGGTGAGGCTAGAGGGAAAAAAAAAGTTTCCCCTATACTTAATCTTTCCAAGTATAACTGGGATAAAAAAAGGGAAAAAAAAGGAAAAAGTAAAGCAAGAGCTATTTATTCTGTGGATATCATAGAATATACTGAGTTGGAAAGGAACCATCATGATCATTGAGTCTAGCTCCTGGCCCTGCACAGGACACCCCCAAGAACAGCATCATGTGCCTGATAGCATTGCCCAAATGCTTCTTGAACTCAGACAGGCTCAGGATGGTGACGCTGTTTCCCACCTTTTCTTATTGTCTCTCTTTGTTACCACTTTTCAGGAACTTGTACAGGACATATATATCATTAAGGCATCTATTTCCAATCAAGAATGCTGAAAGTTGCTTCCTGTCCTCCTGCTTTGTTGTCCTGTTTGGATAGTAGCTATCCCATCGAACAAAAAGTTACATGAAAAAGATGGAAACATTCATTCTATTAAAATAAAAGATCCTTTCTTGATTTAATGTTTGCTACTTGTTTCCAGTCTCAGACATCATAAATATTCAACTTCTGCAGAAAATCTGTCTTTTAAATTGCAGGCATCCCTTCCACTGTCCTATTTATGTTACATATCCCATTTCTTGGGCAAATGGCAAACTATCAGATCCAAATATGTTTAGAGACTTAAACTGGGATTTAGTCATGTCATGCATATAAATAGAAGAAATGGTAAAATGACGCAATAAAAGCTATGTCATTGATCGTTATTTAAACTCAGTGCTTTCTCACTGTCTGACCTCATCGTAGATACAGAATTATGCTTCTGGGGAGATCAAGTACTTGTTCATGTCATGCTGTTATGACAAAACAGGAAGCAATTATTCATCAGATTAAATCTGCTAGGGCATTCTGACTCAGAACCAACTCAGGATGCATTCAGGCAAGATCAAGTATATTAAGATGTTAAGATCACACTGTTGCAAAAAGTAGCAGCTGAAGGGAAAGCCCTTATTATCGTAACCTCGCAATTACAGCACTCACAAAGTGCGTCAAACCTGTATCTTTCATCATCTAACCTATTCACCAACCTAAAAGTTGAGGTATATGACTCCTGTTGAAGCAAGAGCACTATACAGAAAGATGTACAAGACCTGAGGGATCAGAAAGAGCCTGATTTCACTCCCAAGAGTGTAAAAACAAGGTGAAGAACCTGGTAAAAGAACCTTATTCTCAAAAGCAGTAGATCAGACTGTCCACTTACCAGTTGAATACATTTAAGCCACAGCTGTCACCCAAAAATAGGCATAAATATATAATTTTTAATACACGTGTATTTATTAATTTATATATTTATCTGTTTATTCATTTAGAGCACTAATGTACAATAACTAGTAATTCTTCTTCCCAAACCCGAAAGTAAGTAACAATTTTTTATCTACTTATCAATTTAGTGTGTAGCTGTGGGACATGTCTGCTTATTTCACTCACTTTGAAAGGTCTACAATGAAGCAAGGCATTTAGAATCCCCTCATTCATCTGTCCTATTTAAACTTTCAGTGGAGATACAGTACATTCACCCCTTTATTGACTAAAATATGAACACACAGCCAACACACATCTGGTTATTGAATTTGGTCTGGAAAAGCTACCCCTATTGAAAGGAATTTTCAGGGAAAGATATTAAGATTGCAGAGGAGGAAAAAAAAGCTAATACTTGTTACACTAATGAGTTAGTACTAGAAAAAAAAATACAAGAAAATAAATGAGAAAAATATGTAAATGAAGATGAAATTCTACTTGAGGCAAAATTGAATTTGCTGGACATGCAGAAATTACTTGATGCACAGCTTGAGACTTATATTTTGAGATTTAAATAAGAACTTGATCTAATCACTCTTTTTTATCATCTAAATTTCCAGCAGGTGTCCAAATTACTTCCATCCTCTCATGAGCTATAAGGTATGCAGCCCTAGGACAGAAGCATTGCTATCCAATAACTGCATCAAGTGACTCACAACATGAATATTATCTAGCTCATCAGGTAATCGACTAGCTTCAGGAAGCTGTCTGACCTTCCTCTCAAAAGTCAACATGGCTTCCTCAGCCTAAGATCTTTATGAATCTACCGTGTGTATTGTCCTACTAAAATTTTCTATGCCCTGAAGTTCAAAAGCCATTCTAGACTACAACATAAAAGGAAGAAAAATCTTTTATTGGACTCAGGAAGCATAGTTTTTATAAAAGAGACCACCTCAGAAGCATCTAAAACGATTACAGAAACTGCTCAGGGAAAAATATTTCATGTCAACCACAGAAACTTTTAGATATAGATGGAGATATTCAGTTTCTTTTACAGAAAGCTCAATAAAGTATCAATAAGCAACATAAGCCTTTCAAGGGTATATGTTATGCAGCAATAATCCATGCTGAGTGCCATAGACGGCTGACAATGGCAGGGAATTAGCCCAACACAATTTACACCCTATTGTGCACTTCTGCTTAATTTAACAGCAAGAACTCAGCTTCCCCTGCGTGTTTCCATAATCATTTAACAATAGAAGCTTCATTTCAGAGATTTTCCTTCAAAATAAACCTGATGAAATCCTTACTGTGACAACAGATGGTGACAGAGCAGATGTACCATTGGGCCTGAAAGTTCAGTAACTGTCAGTCAAGAGCTGCAGAATGGCTACTCTGAGGTACCACAGGAACACAATATTGAAAAATAATTAATTCAACATTCATGGAAAATTAGGAAGAAAAAGAAAGAAAAAAGAAAATAAAATACACTAAGGAGAGGGAAAAAACACATTGCTCTTAAGGCACTTCTGAACAGACTTGATTTCATTTGAGGACATAACATATTTCAGAACTCTCTGTTTAATTACTGCATTTAAAAAATACCAATACAATAGCAATGGAGGCTATTACTCTGCAATTAGTAACAAAAAGGCAAGCATTGTATTTCATACAGGTGTTTATCAGTAGAACAGCTGTTGTCCTATCAATCCACCTGAGCAATGAAATTTACTTTTTGAGGTGCAATAGAGATGCAACACATCTGCAGCGAAGAACACTGGCTTGACTGACAGGCAAGACAGTCACCATGACATTTATGTGCACTCACCTTTATATAGCACACATAAATTAGGTTTTATTAAATAAACTCAGTCAAACTTTTAGAATTAGATTTAAATGAGATTGTTCTAACTGCAGAACTTTAATAAAACTGGACAACACCCTAATAAAGCAGAATATGAGGTGATATTACACAGCTGATCTGGTACAGCTGTGTATAGTTGTTTTTATTAAGTTATATAAGAAGTAAAAGAAAATGGGAATAACCATGTATATTTGTGAATGCCATCATATGTATCTTATCACCCCATTCTTGGCCATCAAGAATGTAAAATGTCTGCAAAACAACAGGGGTCGTGACTGCAGAATCTGACATGCACAATGATACCTCAGTTTCTGGCCTTAGTGTGGCATCAGTTCATGATGCCTTGATCTTGCTTTAAAACTGAGTTAAACACAGTTAAACATTCTTTCTCATTCTCACGATTCTTTTTATTATCTGTCAACTTTAAATAGACCAGCTACCAATTCTTTTCCCATAAAAGCAGGACAATTCTAGAGCGACACATGATCCTTAAAAACTAAAACTGTTTAATAAAAATTTCTTATCTTCTGTAGACACAAATATTTTAAAAATTCTAATGCTACCTGTGGAAAGAAGAGAAATAATGTTCAACTAAAAGGACTACAGCATTCTTCCCCGTTATGCTTTTTTTTGATGAATTGAACATATGAAACTTGGAGGGTCATAGAGTTTGTATTCATCCTATTAGAGATGAGACATACAACATAGGGAAATAAAGTTTCAAATACACTCCTCTGCTATGATATTTTTATTTGTTTCATGTGAAACCTTGAGATTTGACTGCTGCCCATGTAGTAGAGAAGCGTCTATTTATTACATTTGTGAACATGCACGTGAACATACCCATAATCAATGAAATGAAAAATCAATTCCCCGAATTTGCCAGGTGAGGTATCTGCTTGGTACCACTGCCTTGTTGAGTAAAATAAGTTAAAATGGGAGTCAGAAAGTTATGACTTTGCCAGTTGCAATTTATGAACATTTTACTTACTTGTTCACATAGGGACAGGAAGAGGTGAACTGCAGGCCAGACTAAGATTTAGATCTAAACCTTGAATTCCACTGTGTACCTAAGCCAGATGTAGCCAATTCATCCTCCTGGCATGGCAACCAGTAGAAGCCAAATCCCAATGAATCCCAAATAGCAAAGGATAGTTACAATGTGTAGTAAAATCTCTAGTAGCTGGAGGCTACATTTGGTTTCTCACCCTGAAAAGGATCAGAAGGCTTTATAAGGACTGTCTAATGCTCATTTATCTAGATTCTATCAAGTCAATTTTCAGCCGAGATCAGCACATTTGCAAATCCATGATGGATAATGAAAAGATTGGGAATTCAAAAGGAATGAGCACTGCTTGTCCTCATTACACCACCACAGTTTACTGATGTAGGGTGTGATTTCCTGTGATTTGGAAAGCATTAGCAGGGAGTTGATGCTGCCTTTCAAAACTCACCTGCCTAATGATGGCTCTCACAGGATCTGACGCTGTAATCAGTGTAACAGCTCAACAGAGGTCAGGAGCTCCAAGCAAAGGAAATATGCCCATGTTTCCACTCCCATCTTGGCTGATCAACTAGAGAAGCCTCTGGCTGAAGCCTTGAAATATTCCATTCTTTGTGTCTCTCTGCTATGAGGTCTATATAATTTTTTCTCTGAATTTATGGAAATTTTGTCTGCAACATCATAGTTTTTTAGTGCATATTTGAAATATGCAGCATATTTTGAGTACAAAGTTATTTAATGTTTTTTTTCTCAACTACGTGCTATTATACTCTTAAATGTTACTATTTACAGCCAATGCATAAAGTTCCAATATAGAAAACACAATCAATTTTCTATTTTTTACCATTTCAAGTGCTCTTTTCATCACTATCAACTCAGAAGGGGAACTTTATTTCCCTCTTGTCCCATAATCTTCTTCAAAAATATTTTTTTTTTTCTGTGAGGTCCTCTTCCAGCATTTTTTGCATCATCTTTCCACCACTATAAAATGTGCTACCACCATTCTGAGAATTTCTCATTTCTTCATGCTGTCCAAATAATTACCACCTTCTAATCAATACCCATCATCTTTGATCTTTAAACTTTAGTTAACGTATCTTATCTTTCTAATGACTTTCCAGACAAACCTACTTTCACAATTACTGCATTAAAGGAAAGCTGCCACATTATGTGCAGTCAACGAATCTTTTCTAATTACTTTTTATCTTTTAAATTTCCTGCAACATTGAGATGTTTGGATAACACTACTGGAGTTACAGCATGTTACACACCTATGCAGGTACATTTGTTTCCTCACTGTAATGCTAATGGGTCCATCTGTGCTCCTATTGTCTTCTCCATATCAAGAATATTTTCATGAAGGAATCCTAAGGGTTGGTTCCTTGACTCCAGTTTGACAACTGCCTTCCCTCTTTACTTAACTAATTAAAATCTACATATATTTGTATAAAAATTCTAAGTGAAAATAACCTTCAATTACCCTGCTAGTGCTCATTAAAAAACCCCGTGGGTATTTGTTAAGTGAAATTAAATATGCACACCTCTTTTTTTTTAAAGCATAATAGGATGAAGACAGCTTTCAAGCTCATGATGTACTTGCAGAAAGAAGTTAAAACTAGCTGTTCAACCTCTTAGACAAAAATGCATTTTATTTTAAAAAAATCAAGATGACAAGAGATTTCAATATGGTAATTTAATTTTTAGATAACTGATGTGTTGATATAACAAGTAAAAAGTCCTGTTCCTTCCCTGCATAGCATGTTAATATTTGCTGCATGTGAAGACAGAAATTAACCTTACATCTGGGTAGCCTTTTCTTACTCTACTAAAAAATATTATTTAACTATTTAACTTAAATTAGGTGATATTTCCTAACTCCTTCTATGATAAAAAAACTGCAACCCTGTCTACATAAAGTAAGTCCAAAAGGGAATCTGGTTTTGAATTTAATTTTCCCTAAAATTTCAGATATCCACAGTAAACCTTTTTCTTCGGTATTTGATAGGCAATGAGACCTTACCAGTCTCACTGCCCATCAAATCAGCCTCTCTTTCCAGTTTGACCTTTTGACTGAGTTTCTTGAAGTGCTCCATAGTAATTCCTTTGGAATATAATGATTGGTGCTGATGAGAGATGAATGCATTATAATTGCAGGCTGTCCTAACACATAGCATGGCCAAAAAGCTATTTAAGCCAGGAAAGATATTTTTGCTTTCCACAGGAATTCTAACGAAAAATAAAATGCCTTATTGACCCCATGTGCCAAGGGTTCCAAAACAGCAGAGATCCCTGAATTATATATTAGACTGGTGGGACATTGTAACTGCTGTTTATATTTCAGTTGTCTTTATTTTTTACAGTAGTAGTAAGTTCAGGGTGAATAATAAGAGTGAAAATGGAGCTAGTTAACTGCTTTTTGTTCATTAGGCAGTATCTTCTTCCTTCTTTTGAGATAGGAGAATATCTTTGCAGTCTCTCCATCTGATGTTATATAAACTATTGTGAAAATTACCAAATGCAAGTGTTAACTTCATTCATAGTGTTGCTTCATTTATACTTACCCATATAGTCATTATTATTGCTAATATTAGCAGTATTACATTATTTTCATTAATTTTTTACATTTAAGGATCTTGTCATGAAGAAAAAAGAAAACAAACCAGAAGAAAACAAAACCAGAATCTCCCTCCTTTGTGAATTACACTCAACACAATTCCACATAAATAAAGTTGGACTAGAGAAAGGCAACTGAGAAATATGTTGACTAAGTGAAGATTTGGTGTAAGGGAAGTGAAAGCACTTTTCTTCCTCAAATCTGACCACTTGAAGACAAGTCTACAGCTCAGTCCTATACATATTTCTCTTTCTACAAGGAAGTAGTTTTTCCCTTTTTAAGTCTCAGGTTCCTCTATCTCCCCTTAACATGTGTCTTAAAAATGAAACTGTCATTACATAATTAATAGTTGTCATACACAACATATACATATTTAAATTTACAGTGTACTGAGTTTTACCCTGATAATTTTTATTCATACTTTGTTTACATAGTTGTGCAAATATGAATTTTTTGTGCCTTCATTTTTCAATAGGCAAAAAACCCCAAAACACCAAAAGACCACACATTTTTAGAATTTTTGAACTATGATGTATTCTGACTGATTCTGTAAAGGATAATGATAACATTCCCCTTTTACAGCAAAATTGGTAAGACATAACTTGAAGAAAAGTATATATATCTGCATCGAAAAGGTTAATTTGAAAAGATTAGTTATGTCCTTACTTTGATGAGACATTCCAATTCCCTTTGAGCTGAGAAAGTAAAAACCCCAAGGTACGCTCTAAAGAAAATCTACTGAGAATTCTTCAGTTAGAATAATGAACAGCTACCACACAATTAAAAATAGTTCAAAGGAGAATTAGAATCATAAATCAAAAAACACCCAAAGGTTCTTTTTCTTACCTGCTGGTTTACAGGAAAATTCCTGTTGATTTTTTTAATCTATAAAAACAAATAAAGAAATTGATTAATACTCAGTCACTAGAAGAAAAAACAAAACCAAAGAAACCAACTGGATTTTAGACTCATATATCAAACTCTCCCTTCCAAATTATGCTTGCGAAAAAGAAAATAAAATCTCCTGCAGTAAAGGGATGGAAACCTTTGACAAGCTCATTTGAACAATGGGATATTTCTGCGGTCACTCTGTGGTTCATTCTGCTGTTTAGATTCCAGGAGAAGTTAATACATGCAAAATTATTTCTAAATTCTAAATAACTGTGCCTTTTTCTTTCTTTTTTTTTTTCCTTTTCTTCTTATTAGAAGATATCAAATAAACTAGAATATTTACCTCTAAATAAAATTAATTCAGAGAAACTTACTGTCAACCACCAAAGTTATTAAACTCTAGGCAAGTTCCTTTCCTTAAGGAATGATGAAAACTTGGGTTGGAACAGCTTTGGAAACATCCCTTATTCTACCCTTTTATCCTAGATGCAAAATCAAGTATGCAAAATCAGTTCTGATAATTGTTCAAGTAATGTTTTCTTAGAACATTCAACAATATCCCTAGGTGAAAAGTAAAGAGAAAACCAGTCTGAGACACCTGATTCATGACGAGTTTCTGTTTAGCCCCGCAGTTCACGGACTCCATCTAAACAAACATTGCCAGCTTTCTGACACAGAAGTGTCCAATACAAAGAGAATTATGTACAGAACAAACCCATTCTTACCATTACTAGAAGAAAAATGTTGTTTTTTAAGCATAAGCTCTGAAAGCTTTTGACAACCTAGTAAATCTAAAAGGTGCATTCATGACAGACACCTCATACCTAGAATAAAAACGTTTAAATTAAAGACATTATCAACTAGGTATCTATATAGAATGTATCTGAATGATCTGGAAAGCCCTGAAACCACAGTATAACATTAAACTGCCTCAAACAAACTTCAAACATCTTTTTAGAAGAAAAGAAGAATCACCACTGAATTTCCTCCAGTGTTTACAATATTGTCCCTAAACAACTACAAGCAGAGATGTGAATGGCACCGTGTTTTGCAGGGCTGCAATGGTAAGCTCTTTGCATTCCTCATGCAAATACTGAGCAAGTTGTCGCTGACATCCCACAGTTTTGCTATCAAAGGGTAATTCCCACTGTCAAGAACATGCTGGCAAGCAATCTCAGTTGATTTCCTATCGTATCCTCCATCAAAAGCATTAGAAGAACATTTCTACCCTTCCTTCTTACATGTGCATCAACCTCAGCTTCCTCCTTTCTTCAGTGTTGGTTAAGGAGAAGCATTAGAGGAGCTAGGACATTTAATGAACAAAGAAATAGAATAAAATTAATCCATATAAGATACCATCTATCTTATATGATTTTTTAAAAGAAAAAGAAGATAAACCCCACATTTTTGGACAGAAAAATTATTTGAAGTCTTCTGGGATTTATTTCTAAATCAAATATTAATTACTCCAGCATGATAAATGCTCATCTGTGTTAATAGAAACTATTAAAGTCCTTGTCAAAACCATGTATTTTCATCTAATTTAAGCAAAGACTACAGTCAATGCCCTGAAAAATTTAAGTTATGAAAGAACAATGTTAAGAAAAAGAGATTTTACTTTTCTAAACTGAAAATACTGAAAATACCTACTTATTGGCAAGTTACAGTTACATAACAAATCACTTAGGACTGTTTTTGTTTACTTCGAACACAGAGATTAAATTTTTTTTAACACGTACAAAGTACATTAGGTGCACTGTGTACTGTGAATGTTCTTGTGAAATGTAAATGCATACTTGAAACATCATTTTCTCATTCAAAAATTTCCAGCTCATTTTCTAAAGTACAATCTACACACCTACATTACATGGTTGTTTTAACTGCTGTTATTTTGATTAATTAAAACAACTACGTTTATCTTTCAGGTAACATGAAATGAGTTATTGAATTGAAATGCATTCTTTTCAATTCTTTTACAGAAACTTGAAAACTGCATTATAGTTTTCCAAGTCTACTTGAAACTAAAAATGATTAAGTATGATTAGTTTTCAGAACACCTAAAGGTTTATCATTAACATGCATAAATACTGGACATTACAGAAAAAAAATCTACAATTAGGCAGTACGCGTATGTTCTTCCCATCATGTTACAATGTACATTGAGTAAAATTTAATTTCCAGATCTAAAATATTTGGTAATTAAAACCTAAAAGTAAACATTTTCCAGAAATGAAAAGAGAAAAAAAAATCTTCAGCTACTTTACCAGTTATCTAAAAGAGAAATGTTGCTCAGTCTTTCATAACTTTACTGAACTCATCATACTATGAATTATTAAGCACAATCACAGCACACAGCACTATGTAACTGATGCAATTAAACAAAATTTGTTTTCATCAGAGGACACCAGTACAAAAGATTGCAAATATACATTAATGCAATATTTCTAAATAAAACACACTAGCAGATACTATTAAAAAAAAAAAAAGAAAACAAAAAGAGGAGTTCTGAGAATATTCTTTAGAAAAATGTGTTTATACAGAGCAATTAAAAATCAGGAATGGCACAAAAGGAGACAGAAGAAGCTACAAAACAAACTCCTTCCTGAAGGCAAAGACAGTGTAGGTGGATTTGAAGCTAGCAAGAACTACGTGCTTCTACTTCAAGCACAAAAATCAGGTGCTGAGGGATGCTATTCTATGCTGATTCAATTTCCATTAATGCAAATTAGGGAAAAAAAATCTAAGAACACCACAGAGAAAGTAATTTGGGATCTGTTGATCAATTCAAGGTGGAAGAAGGAGGAAGGAGTCAAAAAGAAGGTCTCTGCAGTATCTTGCATCTGAAAAGCAAATAGGCAAGTGGTGATGATATGAGACCAGTAACGGAATCACAGAAACATAAAATGGCTTAGACTGGAAGGAACATTAAAGATCATCTAATTCCAACCCCTCTACCATGGTAAGAGACACCTTTCACTAGTCCAGGTTGTTCAGAGCTCCATCCAGAACTCTGGCTTTGAACATTTTCAGGTATGGGAAGAATATATTTTAGTGAAAGCCATCAAAGAAGATTGGTTCAAAGCATAACTGATTGTTAATGGTACAAATACATTTTACTAGATATGTTCCAAAAATTCATCTGGCAGTACGTTTGGACATAATAGACTTGAAGAATACTGGGCAGAGAGATGATATGAAGTGGAACATAATAAAAAAATGTCCCATGGCCAAATTTAGTCATTTTTGTGCACTAGATATTACAACCACAGATGGATATTTTCAGTGATGGCTGTGCCTGCTCTGCAGAGGAAACAAACAAGAACATGGAACACAGCACTTCTCAGCAGGTACACAAATGAGCAGACTCTGGCTTCAGGTGTGCAAATGATGAAAAATGTTTGAGGCTTTTTAAATTTTACTATTTAAAAGTCTTCATTCCAGAGAAGCAGTAATGCAGAATACTATTACATACTATTATCTTTTTTAATGAATTGTAGCCTATTAATGTTGCCCTCTGCTGAAATTCAACTGATTAAGCTCATAAAAGCTGGGTTTTAAATTTTCACATTTAGTTAAAACTAAACTGAATTGTTCCCTCCTCTGGGAGGTACTATTTCAGACCTTCTTGGGGCAAATAGCACAGCAGTAAGTATTTCCAGTTTCCATATGTGGATTTTGAAGTGTAATTTGAAAACTACTCTTTATTAGGGGTTTGTTTGACCTTTCTTACCTATCTATATTAATGAAATTTGCTATTCCAATTTGATCACAGGATTCCCATGAGATGTATCTTTCAGTGGGGAAATGTATCTTTCAGTGAGCACTAAGAACTCTTACGAGTAGTAAGATCAAGAGATTCCAGGTTTCTCGTATCCTTAAATGTTTAAATAGAAGCAATCAAATGCTTGAAAATTCTATGTGTACCACACTTGCTTTGACTCTTTTTCATGAAAAACTGCATTGTAAATTAGACTCAAAGTTCTAAAGGGATAACAGGAAAGATGATTAATACGTAAGACTCAGGTAACACATCTGATTCTCGGCAAGAAAGAATAACAGAGTAGGTGTTGTTAGGACAGAGATCCTGACAGAGACCATTCCCTTTACCTAGGGGAACATCCAAGCCTGAATGGCAACATATGAAACAGTTCCTGCACAGGATTTTGCTGACTTTGGAAGCAAATAAGATTCTCCCACACTTTCACATATGAATTGATCTCTCATTTTCTTGCAGTCTATAGATGTCATGTAACTTTGCAGGTCACAGTATTCTTCCATTTAAAAAGAAACCTTTTATTATTTTAATTTATGCTAGCCATATATATGGATTTCCTCAAACAGTTTAGACTCTGTAACCTTCTTCATCTACTGTTTGCATTACACAACTGCTGACTTACATGCATTAACAGGTAATTAAAACAGAATAGCTTGAGAAGAATGTAAATTCATTACGATTTTTGGTGCTGGTTTCATAAACTGCAGTAGATTTCAGAGTTCACACTAAAAATCCATATAAGCTAAGTTATGCAAAATGATCAGTCAACATGTTCTGGAAAATATGGGAGCCTAGGAAGTATTTAATTCACATCTGCTTCTTGACTTACCAGTGATTGCCCCATTCTCTGCTGTGTGTTGACCACATTTTACCAGCTGAATGGTTCAAAGGATTCAAGATTGGGATTATTTCCATAATTTCTAGCATTTCACATCCTAGTTGGATTTTTCTCATGACTAGACACACTGGACTGCAAATACACTCAGCCTGAAGGAACTCAGCATCAACTTCCTTGAAGGAAGAAAGGGAAAAACTCCAGAATATGTGAACAGTTACAGAGAGGAGAGGCTTGATTCAACACTGAATAATGCATAAGCACAAGCATGACCTCTGCTTTCGAGTCTGTTCCTATAGATACCTGCAGGCTGAGTCATCCTCACTATGGTTCCTAGATGAGAACAAAAGTGAGAACCAAGATGATATGTTTCAGCTTATATAATCAATGTTATAAAATCTCTCTTGGGAGACAAAAAATTCCAAAAAGAGATTTGTAGAGTTTATAGACAATGAGGACACCGTAGACATTATTCAGGAAGCCCCTAAACAGCTGTCTGAAGAAGTCATAAAGCAGCAGACAGCTGGAAAAACAAAAGAAAATATAACTATTCTTTTGTTATCACCAGACACAGGACTAAATGGATCTTTATTCTGGTACAGTATAACAGTTCTCATGGATCATCTTAATCCATATGGGAACTAAAATGTTTCATTGTAATCCTACATAGAAGTCGAGGAAGAGAGGCTTGAGATAGTCTTGAGGTCTCATCTGGAAAGCAGAACTCTACGAGCTTCCTTTTAAATTCTTGACTGCATTTGTATTAGCCAGCTGTACAAAATAAACAGAGAGCTTCCATGTTTTAGTGAGTTCCAATAAATGCAGGTATTTGATAAATACTTTTGGAGACAACAAAATATGGCTAGTAAAAGTCAGGAATACAGCTACAAAAACAGAATAATTTCTAAGAGAGGTGTTGAACTTTTGAAAGAAAATATTTATATATTGAGAGTTATTATTAATTTATGACATGTAAAAGCATTATCAAAGCACAAATGAAATGTGATCACAAATCTGCATATAATCAAACCTTTCCTTTCTCACTCAAAGTGATTCAGTGATAAATTGAACACCAAAAGCACAGCAGTAATGGATGATATCAGAACGAAATACCAGATTTGCATTTATTACATGAAAGTATAGTGGGAGCCCTAAGGACAAAAGCACAAAACCTACTCTTCAAACATCTGTGATGTTCCAATAATAGGACTGCAATTAATTTTACTCAAATTAATTTTTTTAAAGTGTTGTGAGTTTTTTACTTAACAGATAAATGGCTTCATTTAATCCTGCAATATTTAACAGCCATTCCTAAAATTTGATGTTACCTTAATGACAATATTGCTATTGTGCCTATTTAAAGAAGATACATGAGTTACAAACATAACAGTTTTATAACAGTGAATCTCCATAAATAAAACACCAACAGCAACATGCATACTATTAAAGACATTGAAAACAAATTAAATCCAGTGCCTGAAGAAGATGTTATGGTCCCATCTGAAAGTAAGAAACATATGTCCTTGTACTGAAGATGTATTAGAAGGACTGTGAACAATAACAATTGAAAAGATATGAAAAAAAACCACCTGACCCAGAAGGAGCCACCTGAATCATTGCTTCAGATAATGAAAGGCAACTGGATAATTGTGGCTTATGTCATAATATAAGTAGCTGCTCACTGGAGTATGATTACTGCGGTATCAATCACACTAAGAGTAAAAAAAGCCAGTATTACTTATTACTATAGAGTAAGGAAGCCAGTAGAAACCAGATTTAAACTGTTAAATTAAACTATTAAAAATTTACCTGTATGTCTCTCCTGGTCTAAAATACCAGATTTCATTATCTCTTGATTTTTCAAGGCAATTAAATAACATAGATAAGCCCAACTTCAATTTTACTTTCCACTTACAATTTCATTACAACTTAACATTTAGACAATAAATTATCCAGTATATGGTATTTACTTTCAGAATTTTTCACAGAATGACAAAGGAACAGGGGAAAAACTTCAATGGTATCCCCAGTTTGTCTTATCCCAGTATTTCTGAATGCAAGTTGCAAGCACTCATATGAATTTGTTCATTATATGATAATACAAAAGAATAGCAACAGATGGCTGGAAAGCAACTCAATCAATTAAAGCTGTTTGTTGAACCCATTTGTACAGTCCTGCCATGATGAGTCTCTTAATGCCTCATAAGTCAATCTATTAGCAAATACAGCTCTACTTAGCATTTGAAGTTCTCCTTATATTGAACCAGATTCCTTCCAGTTGCAGTTTAATCCATAGCTTCTCATGTAATTCATCACAGAACCAAAGAAACTGCTTGCTCTTTGTGTAGTTTTTCTTAAGTTGAAACTTAAGAACTTTTCTTCAGGCAAAGTCAGCTCCATTTTACCCTGTATTTTCTTTCAAGTTCATGCTATTGTCAAAGAAGCCAGTGCCTACTTTGGTAGGATACTTTTGCATATGAGCACTGAATGACACACATTTTTCCTGAATGATCGGGAGGACTGAGCAGCACATTACAACAGCTCTGACCTCCCCAGCCTTCCTCCAAGAGTCTTGCAGTCACTTTTTATCTGCTTAGAGAGACACTGAAATCAGTCATGCCTGCATGAATGAGCAGTCCCAGCTAATTGTCATTTGACTAGAAGGCTTTGGCAACATCTCTCAGATTTAAGCTCCTGGGAGACAGAGGACTTCCCACAATATTAGGTCCAGACACTAGACCAAAGTTTTCATCACACACAGGAGTGAGTCACTCATGACCAACCAATACATCTCTTCCTCATGGGAAGAATGATCCTTAATCTCACAGCTCTTCTAGCCTGCCAGGCTTTAATTTTATTTTTAATCCACTCTGTCATTAGGCTTGAAACTTCAGCTCCTGTGGGCAGCATTTTGATGCATCATTGCCTGAGAAGGGATCACTTCCCTATAAAGAAAACCTGTGAATTGAAATGTCTTCTTAGCTAGGTTTTGCTCATTCACTGTAGGTGCTATTGTAGATCTTCCTGGCTTGTTACCAATCACCTTCTCCACACCCCCATTCCAGATTTCACTCTCTCTCTCAGCTTTCTCTAGCAATTTCTCTACCTACTTCTTAAGAGATTTCACCAGCACATACGTTACAGCTGAGGCATCTTCCTCCCTACTCAGCCTTCTTTGGAAAGGGAACTGAAAAACATAACTCCTACAAATTCAGTTTAAGATTTGGATTTAGACATCTATAGTTTTGGTCCCCATCTAAAGTTCCCACTTGAACTGTTAGCAAGTATTGGAAGAAAAATACCTCACGACACAGCTTACATTTTAATCACAGGTTTCCTCTGTATATGATATGTTTGATGAAGCTCATTACTTTCCTTGTATTCCTTCCCTCTAAAAGTCCTATCCACAGCTTTTGAGCTGCCTCTATACTGAGTCAAATGCCTCCTTTCCTTTTAGGTCCCTCTTTCCAACCTCATCTTTTCAATCTGACTGGACTGAAATAAAATAAAGCAGTTTGTTGAAGACTGCAACTAAACCTACTTTGTCCCTCTGCCCTCAGTCTACTGACCTTGTCCATGAAGAGTTCACAGTTTGCCAAGTTTGCATTGTTTCAGGACTCCTCAATTTTGGACAGATAATAACATTTGCAGATCACAGTCTAGCATTTAGTATGACAAAAAGGGTTGTAAAATAACAGAAGAAATGAGGAATTTTATACTATCACATCTTATACAATTATATATAACACGAGACAATTAACCCTCTTGACAAAACCTAATAGAAATGTAGCCAGTGATTTTTAGAATACATTTAATATTTAAACCTCAGCATAACAGCATAAATGAATTCCTGCTGTCAAAATTCATTAAACTGGCCAGTTGCCAATAGCATAGACAAATCCCTTCACCCGAGGCAACAATGCTGAAGAGGTTTTCTGTAGTCTTTACAGGTATTATATCTTCCACCACTCCATAATCAACCCATTCATTTACTTTAGTTTGAGTGGATTAAAAATAAAATTATAGAAACACCTTGTCTTTGTTGTATTATGTCACATTTCACTTCTGTCTAAAAGAATTACACAATTCCATTCTTTTGAAGCTCTCGGGAATAACAGCAATATTTATGAGACAATTTGGCTGACAGCACCAGATAAACTGCTTGTAAGCTAAAAAAATCACTTGTTATTACATTACTTAGATAATTTGCTTGACATAGTTTGAAATAGCTGTTGAGAATTAGGTTCACATGATAATAAACTTGGTATTAACACAATTGTTAAATTTCATACTACAAAGAAAAAGAAATTTCATGTCACTGTAAGATCAGTATAAATGCTTGTGTTTTTCGGTACCTGTTTCTGCTGGAAGCTCCCCATTCATCTGTATAACTGATCATTTTAAATTTCACTTGAAACACTACAAAATAACTCTGCAGTGCTTGTTTATTTAAAAGTCATGTCCTCATATTTTATAAAATACACCCTGCCCCTCCTCCTGATACTGAACAGGTCTCACTCTACTCTGTATTCAGATTAATAATGGACTCACTCTAGCACTGTATTCAGTTATACCCTGAGCTGACTTTTAATGAGAAACTCCTTTGCAATAAAGCTTCCAGATTGCCACAATAGAAAAGATTGGACTCTCCTTAACCTTCTTTCTCTTAACAAGCTGCTGAGCCATTAGCTTAAAATATTTTGAATTTTATTCCCTTCTAAGGAGTACGGTTCTCTCTATTGATCTCCAATTGCACCTCATAACAAAGAATTCATTGCAAAATAGTATGCAAAAATCTCTGTAAATATGGGTTTTCTCAAGTATCTTCTGGTATTTCTGAAAAGGAATGCTCAAATACTGATCAATATGGTCAAATACAAGTGTAAAGAGCTCAGTGTAAAGGGTCAGTGGGACCATGGATGAAACATAGGCCAAGGGGTAGATGTCCAGGGAGAAAAAAGAGGGTAAATTTTTTGCACAAATTAATTAATTTTTAGGCTCAGACTTTTTTTTTCCCTTCTTCTTCTTTGAGAAGTGTGTTAAAGGACCATTTAATTTTAACAATATTGTTAAACGGACACGAGTAATAGATGACATATTTTTCTTACTTTGGCTGTGATCTTGTAATCCTTAAACAGGAAGAGGTATAATCGGTAAGATCAACAGGATTTTCTCCAGCCTCTCATAAACTTACAATTTATTGACATTAAGAATGGCTAAGACAGGCACTGAGGATGTTATAAGCAAATTTATAGATGACTTTTTCTCTAGTGTGCTTTTTGGACAGGTTTCAGAACACCAACTCCCTCTCTAATTGCATTTCAGCAGTAAAGGAGATAGTTTGGTCAAAAGTATAGATTTTTGCTCTATCAGTATTTCTTGTAGTTCAAACATGATTTAGAGAAGGTCCATAGAAGAGCCACAAAGACAATCAAAGGACTGGGAAGCCTGCCATATAAAGAAAGGCTAAAAGAACTGGGATTGTTCAGCCTTGAAAAAAGAAGGGACAGGGGAGACCTTATTACCATGTTTCAGTATTTAAAAGGTGACTACAAAGAAGATGGAGACTCCCTGTTTACAAGGAGTCACAGGCAAAAGATGGGTAATGAGTACAAGATAGTCCCATGGAGATTCTGGTTAAACACAAGAGGAAAATTTTTGACAATGAGAACAATCAGTCTTTGGAATAAGCTCTCCAGAGAAGCGGTGGATTCCCCAACTTTGGATACTTTTAAGATTGACCTGAATAGGGTTCTGGGCATCTTGTTTAGACTGTGCCTATGCCAAGAACTGGATCAGATGATCCTCGAGGTCCCCTTCCAACCTGGTGTTCTAGGATTCTATGTCATAAGCTAATAAATACAAATAATAGTATCCCATATTTTCAACATACCAACATGTGTAAATTTCTCTAAGTTTCAACATTAAAAGCAATATTGAGGAAGAATCATCCTTATTACATTTAAATTACTGGAATCAATTAAAAAATATTCATTTTTTTCTCACAATGTCTTTTCTCATTACTTTAGTGAAGTTCTAGTTATCTATTATGGATGTTATCTTTCCTAGAAAAAAAAGGCACACTCATACTTGCTGAGAATATTGCTCCAGCACTATAGTTTAAAGGAAAATCAGGAAACAAATTATTCAGCACAAGGTATAAAGATGAAGACAATGGCACAAGTAGAACACAAAAGCTATAATTTACAAGAGAAATGCATATGTCAAGCTGCAACAAAAACAGATGCTGTGTAATAAGTAAAATTGTATGTGGTTACATTATTATATATTGCCACAATTAACTGTATAAACTTGACATTATTATAAAGACACTTAAAATATAATATATATAAAAACAATGTGTTATTTTAAGAAATTAGAACTGACCAAAGCACCTAAATATCTGAATGGTATCATGCCTATTCATAAAGCATGGACTGCTGTGAGAGCATAAACTCAAAACCCAAGAAGAAAATCCCAGAGATGTATGATGGCAGCAATTTCATCAAATACAGAATTACTCTTTCACTATGAGAACTAACTGTTCTTAGCAGTAATTAGTAATTATAATTTGCAAAAGATTTAGTTTAGAGCTGGTCACAATTTTAAAAAAAACAGCAGTGAAATAAAGCTATATGACAGTTTTTACTCTGAAACCATTTGTACTGGTTGTCCTGTGCCACACAAAATTCATAACTTCTACTTTACAGCTGTGTATTTCATCTAGAAACTTCCTGTACTTGGCAAATGAATTTAGAACAGCAGCTACCTACTCTTGTAGGTTTTAGGTAATGTAATGGGGATGTATTTGGAATGCCTGTATCTAAAATGCTTCTCACTAATGTATGCCTAATACCTCTCTGGTTTCTAAGACAATCTGACTTTATTCAAGACTGTGGCACACTTAGCAATGGTGACAATCATCTCTTTATAACTGACCTTTTGAGCAAATTCTGATCAAAATGAGCATTCAATACCTTTCCTTTCTTGTCACTGTCTGCCAATAATTTTCTTTTCAACACAGAGTCAACAACCCTTTTCTTCTCCTCTGTGCTATCAGTGGTATATGTCAAAACTATCTGCATTCTTACTGCTTGCCAGTAGCTGAATGGATCTCATCTTGTCCTATCATGTTTCTGGTTCTACACAGACAAGGGATACATCCTAAGCGCAAGTTCTACTGTGTTACTTATTTCCTCTTTAATCATTTAGCCATGACACTTCCTTTTCTTTCCAGTGGACTAGTACAGTACGCATCTTACAGAAAATATGCCTATCTATTGAGTTTTGATTATAAAAGTATTTCTATATGAAAATGTAAAAAAAGTTATTTAGCACTGGTAACTGTATATGTAGACTCCCTTGTGCTCAACAGGAAATACTACTGAAATAACAGGAGTAAACAGAGTGACAAAGAATACAAAGAGCTACTAAAAAGCTGATGAAAGGCTGATAAAAAGATTGGCACTGTTGAAAATAATCCCTTTATTAATACGAGCTTTTCTAATCTTCTAATGCTTGGGATAGAAGATGCCAATATGCAAAAAAAAAAAAAAATACAAGATCTTTTAAAGCTGAAAGGGTAACATTTTTGGAGGTAAAGGGCTGTCTATTCAAATCTAAAGGAAAAAAAAAAAAGCATGCCTCATAGCTGTAGTTTGACTACATAAACCCTATATGGCCAGTGAAGCTAGGACAGACAAGGAATGAGGCAAGTTTGTTTATTTATTATTTGCTGATGAACTGGTCAGGATGCAAACTGCCTCCTAAGTCACGCCACTGCAAAGACTGAGTGGAATTATAACCAGGAGTGAGTAGGAAGTTTCCATGTGTCTGTTTCTACAGTTTTTTAAAAATATAGGCATAAAACACAAAAGATGTGATTTATTTCGGTTTGGTCTATGAACTTACAAAGGTAAAGGGAAACGGGTTTTGGATCAGAAGACTAAATAGCGGTCAGATAGATATAATTGCTTTAAGCTAGATTTGGCATTCAACCTATCCAGCTATGCAAACAGAAAATTAATTTACTGGTAGAGCCATCTGCAAGTCTGGATGTTCTAGAGAGTTCTAGTTGCTATTTGAACGACAGGGACTTCTCTTTTTTTATTCAAATTGCATACTCTGTTTTCCTGACTGCTGCTTATTATGTTTTTGAGATGAAAATGCTGTTTATGGTTACTGTTTGGTAAATGAATGAGGTAATAGCCATACTGCTGCAGCAAGAGTAGTTAGCTTAATTAAGGTGCAGACATACATTACTAAATAGTCTAGAGAGGTAGACTATCTCGTTAAGCACATAACTTTAAAAATAATCTGTTTAAAACAGCTTGTCAACAGCCTCTTAGGATTTGGCTTGCTATAATATTTTAAAATACAGTTTATGTTTATACAGTAATATAAGATCCATTTATGTTAATGTGGTGCAAAAGGAAATAATTCTGATACCAAACACGCATACACACTGTGATTTATCAAATATTTAAAGAGTAACTGGAAAAGAATGTTAGCTCCACAACTCTATAGGGGTTATGTCAGCCTAAGGACATATTTCTTCTTGTGAAACACTCTATTTATGATGTAAAAAAGGAAACTCTTTAAAATTAATATTGCTACAGCTACAAAATGAGAAAAACATTTAAATGGAATGCACACACTATTTAAATAGTTAGAGGAGCCACCTGTGTTTTTCTGCCTGGCATAGAACAAAATAATTAGTAAAAATAATACATTCACTTCCTCTAACAACTGCATCACATAAAAATACACAGAGGTGAAAGTCCAAACATCGATGTAGTCATTGGTCACTTGTACTTAAAGTAATAAATATAAAGCAAAGGCCCTTCAAGATTTGTTTTGTATTTGCATTTGCATTTACATTACTCCTCTTGCAATCAAAAACTTCATTACTTTCTTTGCACACATCTGGAGTATCTCAGGAAAGCTCATTTCAACACCTCAGAACACTCCATGGAAGTGACTAATCACATTAATACATGAAATAGAATCTGAAACAGTAGAACAGGTGTCTGAATGTCAAGTCTTTTTGTCTCCTTGGCAGAACCTTTCTTCGTGAATGGTCCTGATCAAAATGATATTTACAATTCTGTGGACATTTACCAATAAAATCCACCTTACTGAAGGTTTTGAGAATTAAACTTTACATTCTTTTTACCCTTTTAGAGAGAGTTTAGGTTATTTAATCATTTTGCTTCCACAGTGTTTTGATTACCTCCCTCCTCCTCCACAAATGGGAACCCTCAGTTTATACTTTTCACAATGCATATATGAGAAGAGAAATATTTTTTCCTTTCTGAACAAAATAGTAAAGCAGAGCAATGGACACTAGGAGTTCTTCTAAATCTACACAGCTGCTCTAGGCTGGTATTCCAGTCAAGAAATATTAAACAAATACATATCTAGAAATACCCAGTAAAACTTGTATTTTCCCTGTGCTATAATAATGCTGTAATAAGGCTATAATTTTCCCCAGGTACATCTGCACCTGGGAAGGGAAAACAGCAGACACAAAGAATGGGAAAGCAAAGAGAAAAGAAAAGCAACAAATATTTTTCTTTGCACCCTTTATTCAAAATGTCTGAGTCCATTGCTCATGCAGACCAAAACATTTTGCATCAATCTTACTTTCCCAAGGCTATTTTTTTCACACAGATTATGCCACGAGTTAAGAAGTCTCAGCACCCCAAAATGGTGCGGAACACTTTCTATGAGGTGAGAGAATCTCAAGAAGCATGGATTTTAATTTCTTCTCAAAACCTGAGAGACATTCTCATTAGTTTTTAAAACTTCTGGGAATTGCAAAGGAAGACAGAAGAAGGGGAAGGGGTAAAGAAGGCTTATCTGACTACAACATTCAAATACAGAAAATCCCCAGCTGCTAAGTTAAAGACATGAAGCCTATTTTTGCTGATCTTTGTCTTTCATGGAAAACTTAGCTGCAGAAATTTATGTGGACTTTCCTCGTCCTGATTGTATAACCAAGCTATGTACCCAGCCTTTCAGTTGTGCTACAGCAACTGTTTGTGGGACTGCACTGTTTATAAAATCAGATAATCAAGTTGCGTTAAAAAATCTGCAAAAATAAAAGCTACACTGTAGTATATGGAGTGAAGTGTCCAATTTGGTCTTGGCAAGTAATACTAGAGTACCCACCCAGGATATGGGAGATATAGTACTCTGGCTGCAGAAGACAAGTATTTATCTGCTGCACTTAAGCAGAACTCCTGCTGGATGAATCCCACCAGACAGTATGGATGAGCCCCCTGTCTGCTGTCAACAGCATTGGCAAGAATTTTATGTGTGGCTCTATGGATAGCTCAGAGAACAGCCTCTGGAGGGAGGAGCACAGCCTCAGCTCCGCACTGTCCCTGGAGATCCTTTGGCCAGCAGTGAGGCAGATGGCATCAGGCTGCAGGCTGAGTAGCACGGAGAGCTCCTCTCTCATGTCAGGGTGACTCTACCAACCCGTGGGCTATTAGGCTAAAGTACCCTCTTGCCATTTCCTATTAGAAGTGGGAGAGGTAAGTACTTAATTCAAGGAGATGGAATTACCCTCTGGAGATATCTGCATTCTTGATATAGTTAATGGGAGAGAAGTAACTGCCTATGTTAGGAGGATGGGTTCACTTCTTCAAGTCTTGAAGACATTTTTTAATATCCCTTTATTACACTGGGAGACTGGGTGGGGACAATCTTGCTTTTTAGGGACAAACAGCTACCATTTCTGTGACATTACTTAGTTTAGCTAAAGTAGAAAGTAGTTATAAAAAGAGAAGTCTAGTTCCTTGGCAATCAGGCACCAGAGAAGAAGAACTGCTGAAACTCCTTTGACAATGTTAAATCGACTGAATTATGTGAGAAGCCCCAGCATGTTGACACACCACAGGAAGTTTTTCATCCTTTTTATTACTTTACAAAATTGCTTTAGGAAATAAACACAGTGAAAACAATATTTTCTCCTAGGCAGGTAACAGATTTTTCCCTGGAGTAAACAGCCATAAACTTGTGTGTTTGTTCACCAACAGACTTATAAACATTTTTGGAATTTGGACATATGCTATTTTGCTATGGTTTTTTATTAAGATTTGTCATCTGTACAAACAGGGAACTAATGAAACATGCAAATATATCACATGTACATAGATTTGTTGTACATATTCAAATCTACCTCTGAACAACGTGATTTATTATTTGAATGGTCAGTGCATAATGGGCACAGTGGGATAAAAGAATACTTTTTACTGTTTGTGTGGTTTCAGTGCATCACACTGGACGAGAAGTAGAATATCAATAATTAGAAATATAAATAGGTTTGCCTTCTGACTTTTAAAAAGCAGGCTTATGAATAAAATTGGAATTATCAATGTTTATAAGCTAAACTGTGTATCTGCATTGACCTTACATCACCCTTCTGCTACTAATGCTAAAAGTAAGTGCAAGGATTAACACAAATAAAATTATTACCCAGTTGTATTTTATGTTGTATTTTATGACACTGAACCATTAAGTAGTCACAGGAGAGATGGACAGACATTCTTTAACTGCCTGGTTGCCTCCTTTCCAGCAGTATTTTATGATTTCTTCACTCTGTGTGTCTAAAAATTAGTGACTACCTTTCCTATCACAGGAGGTCTCATATAAAAGCAGAATTTAGGATCCTGTTATGTACTCTTTAGCACATAAAGTGCTCTCTTGACAAACTACCCCAACGTAACTGGTAATTGGCTCATAAAAAAGCAAAACTGGGGAATAAGAATTACATGATCACATGCATCAAATATAAAAATGTACATTCATTTTAATATTCATCAAATATATGTGATTAACAGCTTCTGAGACATTATTTCATATAGTAAAGGATTGCAGGCTTTACTTCAGAAAGAGATGGAGCAACAAAAAGTTGTTTTATACAGTTTTTACAGATTTAGGCCAAAAGCTGTATCAAGTGATTTCATAAATACAGTAAAGAAAAATTTCCTTTGATTCACTATACTACAGTTCCTGATTGGTATCATTAGGCAAATGCCTTTTTATTGCCTGCAAAATTGTTACAAAAATTTGTAAACAATTAGAAAAAAGGGGTCAAGCAGAAACCTTCATAGAATCATTAGAAATGTTCAAAAAGGTAGTAAATCTCAAAGGAAATTAATAGTTTTTCAGCACAGTAAGTCAGAGAGTACCATGCACTGGGAAATGAGAATTAAACAAGGTGCTTCATTCTCAGTTTTTCAAGCCTGACTTCATGACCCTGATGATAGTCTGAAACAAGTTTTGGATGTAATTACCTCATTATCTGAAATAAAAAAAACTGGTGAGAAAAAACAACAAAATACCTTGCAATCATGTTGGTGCCCACACAGGTGATCAGGACAGCTATGATTTCAGATATTTCAGACTTTCCCCACAGGATTTTGCCACTTATCTACCCCAGGTATTTTTAGGAGATAAAGAAATTGACACAGAGTCTCACAATACCTTTTGTCAGCAGACAAATGTCAAGTCCCAAGTATTTGGGGCTCATTTCCTGTGCAGCTTAGTGATCATTTGTTTTTTTGCCTGTTGGGGCTTATTTGCTCTAACCTCTCAAACCTGCCCTGGAATGGCTGGAATCCCTCTCTTCTACCCCACACCTCTCTCCCTTCTTCTGGCTTCATTCTATTCTGCAGGCAAATATAAGCTGTGCACTACTTGAATGCACTTGGTCTCTATGGCACTTTATAAAGCAAGACAACCAAATGGAGATAGTGCTTTCAACACATTAGGCTACTAATAATGTATACCCTGAGGTGTTTTACAGCTTTTTGAGTGCATTTAACTTTTTTACATTCTTTTTATCTTTTAATTCTCTGGTTGTGGAAGAAAGGGAAAACTTCTGATGTAGCTACCTTTTTAAATATATTTTAAAAGTGAGTAAGAGGAAATGTATGTCAAAACCAGAAAACACTGCTTTAAATACAAATAATTATATTTGTGTTTGTTGTCGGTTTTTTGAGATAGCAAAGAGAAGGAATACAAAAAGAAAGGTTATTATTGCCTAGCCTCCCACTTCCCATTTGCTATATTATCAACAGCAGTTTGTGATTCAACAGCACTTTTAACACATTCTCACTGAAAATAAACCAATTTATTGAACATTGAACATTTTACTGCACAACAAAAACTAGGTTACTGTAGCTGGTAGTCTCCAGCTGCTACTGAAAGGGCAGCTTGGCATTTTGGCATGAAAGGCCAGCTTATAATGAGTCCTTTCTTCTTCCATGTGTTACCTCTCTGCAAACCCCCAAATGGCTTACCTCTATTCCCAGTTAGACTCCTATTTCCTTTATTTTTGTCATCTTTTTTTTGCCACTTAAAATCAATCAAGAGGTGTTTGGTTTTGGGTTTTTTCCCCTAAATGACAGGCTTCTTGTTACCTTGCACCAAGGTTGAATGTTGAGAGTAAGTGTGACATTCCTCCAAAGTGTCTTGTAAATAAACAGATCATAGTTTTTATTACACTATGTTAACTTAAGCCTTCAGTAATAATAGAATGAGGAAAGAGAAAGAGTCTTCATATAAATCTGCAGAGAATAAAGAACATATTGAATATTGATGTTTTACTTTAAATACTAGCACAAGGCTAAAATTTAATTTGACTTCATAAAAAAGTGGATGAATCAAAGTGCAGGGATTCTTGACTGAGTGAGAGCATCATATATAACACTCAAAAAAATAGTCTCTGCAAGAATGTTGCTTTTAAAAAAAATTATATTAAACAGTAAAATTTAAAAAGAAGGGCTTTGGACTGTATTGCCTCTAGGGACACTGCTTCTCTTAAACTGTATTTTAGAGTTCTATATAATACTAACATAGATGTTAATATTTTTATTAGATATTACTGACCACTGCAAAAGCTGTGTACTTGTATACAGCAAAACAAAAAAGACATTATTAAAAATAGCATGAATAGATGTAACATTTTGGAGAAGCACAGAAAGAAAATTTAATTTATTTTGAAAACCTATCATGAGTACTTGAAGTTTACACTTTATATTCCAAAGCAAAACTGCAGGACTGCATGTCTTTATGATGAGTGCTGTCACCATAATCAGAATGTGCCATAACAAATGCTCCAACTACGAAGACAGAAGTTTCTGGTTACAAATTTCCCAGATAATTCTGGGATAAATATTCTTGAAGAAATATTTCTCAAAGAAAGATTCTTTTCTTGCAATGTTTTCCTAGCAGCCACATTGTCCTTTAGACCTAGGTATATTTTAGAAATGCAGATGAAACACACTGGAGAAACAGCAATACAGTTTGGCAATGACTTAAGTTTCTTTGCAGCTAAATCAGTACATTTAAGAGAATGTAAAATTATCTACAATGCTTTAAAAAAGGTACAAATAAAAGTTTGTAGCATAAGACACATCTCAAATTGCCAAAAACATAAGTAAATATCAGACAAGGCCATATGTAACACTTGATTAAAGTGACATAGAAACAAATGTGTTTTCAATTGTGCAGCTGTCAACAGCCTACATTTAAAAAAAAAAGTGAGGAAAAATAGGAGTGATTTATGTTACGCAATCCTGATGCTGCACTGACTACAGTTATTCATGCAGATCTACATGCGTTAAGAGAATTATATACAGAGAAAAATGGCAGCAGTATGCCACAAGTGTATCAAGTTCTGTTTTGTAAATTTTCCGAGAGAGACCTCAATATCAGTACTGGAATTACTATCTGTATAATCTTCCCTTCACAAGGTTGAGAATGGAATGCAGAAGAAAAAGTGTCAGAAGAGTGTGACCACCTGAATGGCTAATACTGCTTAAAAAAGTGTTGAATGTATATTTACTTAATAATGCCCAATTTATCTGAGTATTTGTGTCATGGGAAATGTCAATCATGTATGTAAAAATATTCTATTAGTAATACTTTATACACTTCCTATAATTCTCTCATGTTTTGGCCTTCATTTTATAATGCTTTCAAATTCTAAATTACTGACAGTATTTGACTTTTGCACTACTACAGAATATAACCTTATAAGAGGTTTGATACTAGTGATGGAATTTTTGGATTTGCTTCAAACATGCATAGCTGAGTAACAAAAAAAATATATATATTATTGTAATACACAGATCTCAGGACATTTAAGAGCATAAAATCCCTGAGAATTCCAAAATTACTAACATCAGAGCATTCTGATGGTTTTACATTGTATTGTAAACTAAAATGTGAAATCTGTTTACTTCATGTGAGTGATATTGATTTATTGATTTATTCACGTAATATAGCATTCCACAGTATATTCTTACTGGTGGTAGCATGCACCAGAAAAAATGAAACATGTTCTACTAATTGCTTTCAATAACTTACTAACACAATGTAATCATGTAATATTTTATTCTTCCTTCAAGTGGAACAGATTGCATTAGTCTAATAAGTCTTTTTCTCCTGTTTTGTACTCCTTGTCTCCTCTTCAACCTAGTGTCTTAAAGAATCCTTGTACCCAAACTCCAGCATTGTAAAGATAAGGTAATATTTTCTTTTTCTAGTGGAAGGGAAACAAATGCATTTTTTTTCTCTGAGCAACATTTTCTTTCACTAGGCACTACTTCTTAAGCATACCAGAAAAGTTCATTTGAACTTTTAAACTTTGTTCAAAACAAAGGCTTAGGTTCTGAAAAAACACATCCATTTTGCTAATACTCAGTTTGCAGACCTGTTAATCCTACTGCTTTCATGCTATTGCGGTGCTTCTACGATCAACTATGTGTACCTCATTAATTTCACAAATGCAACACTTTACCCAGAAAAATGCAACCTAATGGAATAAAGTGAAGTCACTGTGAACTAAATCTTGTAAAATCTTTTGGACATTCTCAAGATAACCTTAAAACTTTTTGCCACCTTCTGCTTAGAAGCTTTGTCTCAGCTGCCAGTCATTTCTGTCTGATGAAGTTCAAGTTGTTTCTTTGCTGTCAAGTGCTGGCTTCAAGGTAAAAAAGCATAAATGTGTAACTGTTGCAGTGTCTTTCACAGAAATGATGGAAGAGGAAAGGGAAAAGAAGTATTATTGCCCTCACTATAGAAAACTGCTGCAGAGAAAGCAATGGGCAAGTGACAAATACTAAGTTGGGAGGATAAATCCCCAAACATTCTATGAAACTATATCCTAGAAGTTGCTAACTCAAATGTATTTTTTTTTATTATTCTTTTGCTAAAAAGACCTAAAATGTCTGACTTTCACTGTACTAAAGCCATTAAAAAATTTGCCTTCAAGTTTCCTGACAATTGTAGCACATGAATTAGGGATATATTGGCACCTGGTTGTTCTTTATAGAGCACATGATTTTGGATTATTTTCTTAGACTCCTCCAGAGTGTAATTTCTTTAAAAGCTACATGACCTATTGGATACCGTCATCCTAAAATTCTTTACCAAAAGAGATGTTAAAGACTAGTAATCAGTATCAATTACCACCAAAAGTTCATGGAAAGGTAAATAGTTCATAGCTGAAATGAACAACTGAATTGAAAATTCCTACTTGAAGCATTAGCAAGAGAAGAAGCAGAAGCTTGCTGTTTTTTAAATGGCATTGGCCAGCCATCCAAACTGGCAAACAAAAGATGTAGAACCTCATCAGTTCATAGAGGAATTAGAGTTCCCAAGCCCAGGTTCAATTTAACATATTCAGATTTCAGCACATGAATTTCAGTATCAGGATTGCTTAGATGAAACTTCAGGTTTAATATAACCCTCATGGTTTTTGAGGCTATTGATAAAACTGATGAATTTTTAACACAAACACAATTCAAGCGATTCAAGTCGGAGAGGAATTCATTTTCAGAAACGAATGATCCTTATAGATTCATTACCTTATCAATTACAGTGTAATATTAAATCACTTCCAACAGTGCATTTACATAGTATGCATTTTGGTTACATACCAGTATACAAGACCATTCGTGGCTGTGTAATTTTAATGTATTTCATCTCATATGAGAGAGTTCTTCTTGGGACATAAAGAAATTGGAATTAGCAGTATCACTCTCAGTGTCCTTAAAACAATGGACAACACTTGTGCTAACCTCCTGAAGATTAAGAAAAGGAGTGCATACCTGACCTCTGTCTTTTAAAGAAAATCTGAAATGGAATAAACTGCATCAGTCAGCACATGGATTTTTAAAAATCTTTTCATAATAGTCAGATTATTATTTTCTATATCTCTGCATTAGAATTTTAACTATCTTCTTGCATAATAACACGAATTCTAGCTCATATTGCACAATGATTGGTAGTCTAATGACAGCAGGAAAAATGTTTCTGCTTGCAGACACCATCTTCCAGACTCCATTCAGTTAGCAACATTGCCTTTTAAAAATGGTGATGATGTCAAGGAATTTTGGTTTTGCTTCTACTCCTGCATTTCTGTTATCTTCTTGTTCTCTCATAGATACTGGCTATACTGCTGATTCTGCAATTCAGTCACATCATTTTTGTGTCAGACAGAGGTGGACATATTAGATCATGACAGAAGAATTTTTGACATTATCATTAAAAAAAATTAATTGAATATAGGTTCAACAAGGTATTTTTGAGCCAGAGACCCATATTTCACAACTATTAGATACATGTGGGAATACAGGCCTTGTTATTCATATTTTTGGGGTTTGAACCATTAGATAACTTTTTTCAGCCAATTTGTGTGTGAAAAAGTAAAATAATTCAGATTTTCTGGCTGAGACCAATATGGTTTTTTTGGTTTTATTGTTTGTTTGGTTTTTTTTTTTTTTTTTTGGGTCACAAATATCCTGGCATTTCTTTGGGAGATTTATTTGGAGAGACTCACTTTGGCCCCTCAAAGACACCAATGACAGGATATCAGTATATTTATATATAAATTTCCTTAGGTAGCAAGTATGAACTCACCACCCTAGGGTCCCTTACCAGTCAAAGGAAAGACAGACGTGTCCTGAGGGAATAGATTTCATTATAAAATGGATGTCAACAGATTCACTCTGGATTTTCTGCTTTAAGACACCTAAAGTGAGGCAAGAGAAATCCCACCAAAATCTACAGAGCTCAAATTTGATACAAGGATAAAAGAAATGCTTTCATAAACAACATAGATGTTATAGTTCTTTTTTCTGTCTGCTTCCTTCTTTTTCAAAAGGTAGACAGATATGAGAAACAGCATGTAAGTTAATATTGCTATAAGCTTCATGATATTTAAATGAAACAAATTATTTTATGTAACCTCTAGATAGGAATGAGAAGTTAATTGAAAAAAAAATCAGTCAATTTATCCAAAGAATTAAATAAGTTCCTTAACTCTCTTTGTTTCTTTGGCATTGGATGACACAGTAAGGGAGAATGACTGTGAGCAAATGCCTCTCTCAGAGGAAAAATGCTAACATCAACAGTATGTGCATGTCAATAACCATCTTGTAAAGAAAGAAAGTACAGGGACCTCTAATCACATCTAATCATTCTTCTGTGCTACATTTTGGGTTTTTTCCCCCCTCTCTGTTCCTAATTTTTTTTATATTCTCTTATCACGTATGCTGTCACATAACTAATTCTTTCTGGCAACTGACAATTTAAAGAAAAGTGTGTTACAGGAAAGAGAGTGTCATTGTTTTCCATAAATTCATAAGAGCTACAAACAAATAGGACAGTTCTAAAAATAGACTCATTGATAATTATCATAAGCCCTGATTCTCACGGCTACTTTACAGGATGTCTTTAGGATAAAGTAAGTACAAAGATTGGCATAATAGCTGCATAATTTAGGCTATTTACCTCTTATAAAACATTAGATAAGTTCTTTCTGTATTTTATGGAAACTAGTGTAGAATTAGAAACTGTACTCAGAAAAAGAATTCATGTAATAACGTTGCATTGCCAAAATTCAAGTTATGCTAAGTAACCATAATTATAGTTTCATCAGAGCTGAAGTGTTTCAAAACACCTGTAAAATTTAGGTCCCTCTGTCTATTGTTACAAGCAAACAAATCCACTGATTTAAGTACCAAGAACCATTAGTAGACTGAAGTAAAGATGGCAAGAGAAAAAAGCCCAGAAGCCTCAATTGTCAGGATGCCTAGTGAGACAAGAAAGGTTCTACATAGCAACAGCATTTTAAGGATGAATAAATGCCATAAAGTTCGCTGGTACTGCATGGAAGCTTCCAGATGGCAGATGAATTCATGTCTGTCATGTTTTTATAATACAATGACTTTTACATATTGCTGCCAGATGGAACATAGTTTTGCATCTTGATTATAAATCTCAAAAAAATACAGCTTCCATCAATGTGTTCCCTATATTTGAAACAAAAGCAAATTCAGAGACAGATTTGGGAAGCTAAAGCAGATTTAAGGAAATCTGAGAGAATACAAATGAAATCCTCAAGGGCTTCCTTGTTATAACTCAATTCAAAATAAAGGAGTTCCCCATGTGTTCTCTGTTTTTGAGGAAAATCAGGGAAGGTTTTCTATGTACACATTTCTACACGGAGAACTACATGTTCATTTTTAAATGTAAATACATCCCAGGCAGATCCAGAAGACCTCTCAATTTGACTTAGCACTGGGAAAAACTTTTACATAAAATTTATTCCTGCTTCAAGAGAAAGTGGTATCTATCCCACAAGCTCAGATCATGAGTACATATGAGTTTATGAAGCATAAACATATTTAATCATTGCTGATAACAAACATCTGTATCTACACCACAGCAGCACCCTGCATTTCCCATCCATGTTAAATAGTACCTGGACAGACCTAAAATATAATTCAGATCTGGCTATACCAGCTTCTGTACAGATGTGTTTTGTCAAACTACAAAGAAAGTACATGAGTGTTTATGTATCACACCTGGCTTCCTCCTGGTCTTTGCCTCTAATCCTAATTGGTATTGCTAAGAAGTGAATAACTCTGATAGCAATGAAGTGAACTATATCACTGTAGGGAAGAATATTTTCCCATTCAATGATTTCTCACAGAGTCTGATTTGACAACAAACTTGAGTTGACTTCTCTCAGACAGCCTCAAGCATTGTTTATATGCAGATAATTCTGTATGTGAACCCATTAGGCTTTTATGACAATCATAATCAAATATGATTGGGAAATCTTCTGGCTTACTTGGATCCATACTTACATTGTGCTTTGTGAGGTTGGAAATGTTACTTGCTATTGCTTGTAGCCAGTCAATACAGTCTTCAGCAGAGAGACACTGAATTATTCCACTGCAAACCCCATCCACAGCAATTACTTGGAACGCATTTTGCCTATAGATATATCATAACAGATCAGGTCAGAAGAAAATTTTATCTGTTCTAGCATATCATCTTAACAATACTTGTAGAAATGCTTTTCTTTCAACTACAATGAAGGTCAGCCAGCGAACACCAATAAAATGCTTGTTTTCCTGATTTATAAATACCTGACATACTAAAATGAACATGCTAAAAAGTCAACTCAGACAATATTAAGCTTCAATAAGGCTATAAAAAAATTCCATGGACCGGCTCCACAGAACCTTGGCCATCAGGCTGCACAACCTCAGAAGCTCAATGAGTGAAAGAACAGATGCATATATGAGACTTAATACTTTAATACAGCAGGCTACAGAGAAGGAAAGTATGCATTGGAAACCATAGGCAATAATTAGAGAAATTCAGTAAATACCAGTATCTTTTTCTCAACATCTTTGTATTATTTTTATAATACAGTGTCTAAATACAGTTGGATTACTGTCTGGACACCCCTTGTTGGCTGCTCATGCTTACAGAATTTTGTTTCTCTTCTAAACTAACAACTGAAAAGTTGGAGAACTCAAAATTGATCAGGCAGCATTAATGATTTTTCCAGTTGCATTTCTGAATATAGGATCATTCCCAAAATACACTCCTACTTCTGCCTCTACCCCAGCCCCAATCTGGGTACATATACAAAAAATCTATCATGCCATTCTAGACCGATTTTCCACTTCCGGACACTGAGCAATTATAGAACAATAGAAAATTTTCAGATGCTACAGTAACAGTAACAGACCTAATATCTTCAGTAAATAGCCTATTTGCTAAAAGCCCTTGTAAGGCTTACAGGTCTCTGTTTTCAATACCAAAAAACCTCAATAATAATCCATATCCCAGAGTAGGAGATTACTGAACATACATAGAATACCAAGTTCCACTGCTGACATTCTGCTACAAACCCACCTGTTAATGATCAATTCATAGTTTAAGTACATAATTCAGGTTCTTTGAGAATGGCTCAAGCAAAGTGCCTGTTATCTTCAGGGTAAAACTGAGTGTCACTAATGATGGTTTCTGACATCTGAAGACAGATACTGATTTTGAAAAGCTCTTTGGGTTTTTTAGCTCTTGAAATTTTATTCTAGTTGTATAGAATGTAAGGCTAATATCTATCTTCATTCCACCCGTGTTGAGAACAGACTGTTTGTTCAGACAGGAGAAGCAATAAAAATGAACTAGAGTCATGCCTTTGCTTTGAGTGTTCTAGTATGAGAACCAGCTTTTGCAGGATAATGAGTCTTATATTACATTGTCTTGCAGGGTTCTGTGGTTTATTTAAATCCAGCAGTTTAGTTGTCTTTCACAGGGGTAGTGATTTTTCTTTAAAATCCCAAAAATACCAACCTAGACTGACTTCTTTGAGAGACTCATTTTCACAATAATTCTGGTAAAGTTTTGAGGAAGATTTATTTAAAGAATCTACAGGTAATGTTGCGAGCATTTATTTATTCTACTCTTTATTTTAGATGGCGAGAAATATAAATAGCAAATTTTTCCAGAATAAATTTCTAAATCCTTACCTGAAAACCATAACTTGGGCTCAAAATTGTTGATTATCTCTTTTAAGAAAAATACCATTAATTTCAGGACTTGCCTTGTTTCTACACAGCCTATCATAAATCAAAGCAGGGATCCAAGAAAGCTATTAATGTGTAGCATTAAGGCAAGCACAAAAATCCCAATATGTTCCAGATTCAATCCTCACGCACAAATTTCCCTTACTCTACAAACACAGTGAATCTTGTGCATTTGGGGCATCAGATTGTTCATAGTGTTCCTAGGAATTTGATCTGTGCAAGTACAAAATCATTCATCCACAATTTTATTACCCAACTATCAATAAACACAGATAGTGCGATACATGGTTACCTAACAAATTACTTGTGAATGTGTCTTGGCAGTAGATAACCTTAGATTATTGTAATAGTATTTTCTTGAATGAGTCTACCAGCCCAAGTCCATAATACCAGAAACCTGAAAACCTGAAAACATAATGTATTAAATACATGTTTTGTACTAAATGGAACAAATAGTAAATTAATCACTTTATAATACACAAAAAAAATTGAGATTTGGTAAAAACTTGTCAAACTATACATTTCAGGCTCTGGGCCTTCTGGAATACAAAAGCTATATTTGAAATGAATGAGCTTTGCAAGATTACCCTGAATGTCTTCTAGAATTCTGTATGAACACCCTCAAGCCTTCCACTGGAAAAGCTAGAACATGACTATGTTAGAACATGAGGTCTAATATTGTATGTGAGAACAATACATTTCCATATCAAACTCTGAAATACAAGAAGCTATTAGGCTTTATAAAGTGAAAACAGCCTTGTAAATACTAACTATGGAAAATGTAATGAATTAGATTTAATTTCATGTTGCTTCCTTACATTATTTTTAATATCCTTTCTTTTATGTTGATGTTTCTAGCAGTCTCTTATAAAAGTTTCTACCTTTCTCTCATAACAAATTCTGAGAGGGACTAACATTTAAAAATGTTTACAGTAATTTAAAACAGTCTTATAAATTGTCTTGCTAGCAACATAAAATGTTGGTTCTATGCTTAAAGAAAATCCCACTTCCTCTCTCATACGCATCCTGTATTTTTGGGTTTAAGACTCTTACTTTCTTTTGCTAGACAGAATAGAAGGACAGAAGGAAAAAATTATCAGAGTAATTCAAGGTTTGAGTAGGATTTCAGGTCTTTTATTTCATAATAATATACTTTTACATTTATTTTCTAGAAATTCAAATCTCAGGAATATCATTACTACCTAAGACACTGTCTTTGTTATGTACAAATTCTACAATATGAACTTTAACCTTGTTTTTTATTGATGCAAAAGACTGAATTATAAAACCCTAGATCTAGGAACAGCTGAATATGTGCTAATTTTCCATGTGAGTAGTTCTATTAAATTCAGTACCTTTCTGAAGTATACAGTATACAGTAGAATAGATCTCAGATTTGATTGTTATGATTTTGGGCCCTTTATGCTTCATTGTTAAACATGGAGCTGAAGGCTTTCACAGAATTTAGTAAAACACCTCCTGCCTCTCTGGTGACTTCATCCTTCTCCAGTTCAGTTCAGTTCAGCCAAAAAGCTTTTGTAGCCTTTGGTTTACACCTTGCCTCCCTGGGCCAGCCATTGTTCCTCCACAGACCAAGGTTCATGCAGCCAAGTAAATAGGATCCTGCTCCCACCCATCAAAAGCTGCAGGCTGGCTTTAGCTCAGCAATGATCTACAGTAACTACTGCCTAACCTGCATTAATTTCAGCTCTGTGAATAGGAGAAATGGCTGGCAGACCTAGGCAGCGTAATTCTAAGAAACAACAGCCCTAAGAGTCAACTAAGGTAATGCACAGCTTTTGTGCAACTTTCAAACGTTTACTGAGTATCAATAAGAAACAATAAAATTAACTCCACAAAAATCCCAAACAGATTGAAGAAGACTTCTCTTCCTCCAGTTTCTGGGGGTTTCATAAATCCATTGCTATGTGATTGATTAGAAGAAGAAATTATGGACTAACATGCTCTGTATCTGTACACAACTTTCCTCCAGTTGATGTCTTTACATACTAGAGCTCACTGAAGTATTTCAGTATGAGAACTTCATTCTTATATACACAGATGATAAATGAATCCATACATACCTAGATGTTTAAAACTTTTAACAAGAATGATTTTATATACTTGCCTTGTTGGACTTTGTAGCAACTTTCATCTCTATTTCATTGCTTTACAAACAGTAATCACTACAGAATATTTTTGTCTTCCTTCCTAATTTCTCCTGAATTATTAGGATAATATTAAATTAAACAATGTCAAGTTCTAGGTCTGTATTGGATCTTTCTGAGACGAATTTCATTTTCCCCACAGCAGCCCTCATAGGGTTGTGCTTTGTGTTAGCTCAAAAGATATTGATTACACAACTATGTTTTGGCTACCACAAAGCAGTGTTGGCACAGCATCAGAGCTGTAGCTCCAGCATTCCCTCCTCACCAACAGGCTGGGGAAACAAACACTTAGGAGGGGAAGTAGCCAGGACAGCTGACCCAAACTGATCAAAGGGATATTCTATACCATATGACATCTGCTCAGCAATGAAAGCTAGGAGAAAGGAAGAGGAGGGAGGGCATTAATTAATTATGACACCTGTCTTCCAGAGCAGCTACTACATCTACCAAATCCCTACTTCCCAGGATGTGACTGAACATCACCTGATGATGGAAAGTAGAGAATAAATATTATAGGTTTTTTGCTTCCATGTGTGGCCTTTGCTTTTGCTTTATTAAACTGCCTTTATCTTGACTCACCAAATTATTTCCATCTTATTTTCTTCCCCTGCGTCCTGTTGAGGAGGGGAGTGATAAAGAAGCTTGGTTGACACTTGGCATCCAGCCACGGTCAACCCACCACAATGATGCCATAAAGTTTAACCTGACTATGAGCTTTGGAAAGCTATCCCAGTGATTGTGACAAATTGGCAGTGAAATTAAATGTTAACACATGCAAAGTAAAACATGGGAAAAAATAACCCTAGCTATATAGAAACAACAAAAAATCCCTACTGCAGCTATAAACATGAAGCAAAGAAGTGCAAGAACTTGGAGATGCTTATCAGCTCAAGCTCTTGCTCATGGTCTTCACCTGAGTATGGCTGTAGCTAGCCCTGTGCCTGGACATGTATCCCACTGATTTGGAACTCTAGGCTGACTTCCAGCCTAAACTGAACCCCACCTGACCATGATGGACTCCTCTGAAGACAGACCCTAAGCCTTCTCTGCTCCTCCATGGGGAGCAGTGGGACAGGATCTTTGTCTGCATGGACAATGCCTTGCCCAGCCTCACTGCCACCCTCTGTCTTGGCTGATCTTCCCCTTGGGACAGCCAGCCCTTGCTGCTCTCAAACAAGGTTATTTCACCCAGTGTAGTTATTAGATGACATATTTAACACAAACAGAAGGAAATACATGTTAAAAATATAATCCCACTGCAGAGTTCAATGCCACAATATATTGCAAAAATCAAAGACATAAAAACAAGAAACTTAGAAAGAAGCTTTTGAGGACAGGAGCATTAGCAGCTACTAAATATGATGACGTATGTTTCATCTCAAACTGCAAAAGGTGCTGAGCACTAGATGCAAGTAGAAAGATCACCCATCATCTCCCCACATACCTGGTCCCAGCTGATGTCAGAGGAGAATATGACCCAAGATGGACCTAGACAAACCTTTTTGAAAGCTCCTATATTTCATGTCTCTGGCAGCTGCTGTGGAACTAATAATGCAATTTCTCCAACAAGGCAACTCCCTAGGGCAGGCATCTGTCAACCAAGAAGTCAAGTTTCAACCTTCAGAACTTCTTTACCTGCACAAATCTGATCCTGGAAGGTACTGGGAAAATCGTGAATGAAGAAGTGGAATTAATCGAAGATCACACCACCTTTTCTCCCACCTAAGTCCTGGGGATGCTGGCCATGAGGAACATGATAATGTATCCTGAAAAACATTAAAAGGTCCTTCTCAGTTTTGAACTTCATAAGTACTCAGTAGATTTGGAAAGAATGAGATAGACTTCAAAGACTTTAATATTTCATTTGGCAGCATTCCATTTTTCCCAAATCACTTGTCATCAGTTTTAGTGAGCACTGGAAAGATTCTGAATAGGATCTCTACATTATTCACAATACAATCATGATTCAGTTGTTTCCTGTGGCTCTGTACACATTTACATACATATCTTCTCTAATGATATCCCCTCAAAACCTGGTAATTTGGAATGGAATTTAACATGTGATGAAAATTGTCAAAATTGTCAAAAACTACATGCTTGTGATGAATATTTGAATTTTACCTATTTGCAGAAGACATTGATTATATGAAAACTGAACTTTATCATGTTTATGATCGTATCTACAAAAAATGAGTATTTAAATATCTAGAGTCTAATTTGACTCCTGTTTTCAAAGAATATAGATTTGCATGAAAAAAGCTAAAAAAAATTATCAACATCTGTTTCTAAAAATACAACACCTCTTTCTTTCTTTATAAAGTGCTTTCTAAAATAGTGCTAATGATGATGTTATTTTTCTGAAAGAGCATGATTCTTCAAAGTTCCTTCTCATAGCAACAAAGGATGAGGAAAAGGCTGAGGTATTTAATGACTTCTTTACCAGTCTTCAATAGCGAGACCAGTTATTCACCTGGTAGCAAACCTCTGTGTTGGCAGAGGGAGCAGAGTGAAGCCACCATAATCCAAGGTGAAATGATCACTGATCTGCTGCAGCAGTTAGGCACACATAGGTCTATGTGGCCAGATGGGATCCACCAAAGGGGAGTGAGGGAGCTGGCACAGGTGCTCAGCGAGACACTTTCCATCATATACCAGCAGCCCTGGCTAACCAGAGAGGTCTCAGTTGACAGAAAGTTGGCAAATATGATGTCTATCTACAAGACGGGCTAGAAGGAGGATCTGGGGAACCACAGGCCTGTCAGCCTGACCTGCGGCAGGTCATGGAGCAGATCATCTTGAGTGCCATCCCACACCATGTACAGGACAAGCAGGGAATCAGGCCCAGCCAGCAAAGGCTTATGTACATCCTTCCTGACCAGCCTGATCTTCATTTATGACCAGGTGACCAATCTAGTGGATGAGGGAAAGGCTGTAGATGTTGCCAACCCAGACTTCAGTAAAGCCTTTAGCACAGCATTCTCTTGGAGAAACTGGCTGCTCATGGCATCAGTGGGTGCACAGTTCACTGGGTAAAAACCTGGCTGGGTGGCCAGGCCCAGAGAGTGGTGGTAAATGGAGATACATCCAGCTGGTGGACAGTCATGACTGGTGTTGTCTAGGGCTCAGTGTTGGGGCCAGCACTGTTTAATATTTAATATCGATGATCTGGAAGAGGGGATGAAGTGCACCCTGAGTTCAAAGATGACACCAAGTTGTGTGGGAGTATTGATCTCCTGGAGGGCAGGAAGGCTCTGCAGAGGGATCTGGAAAGGCAGGATCAATGGGCTGAGGCCAATCATATGAGATTCACAAGACAACGTGCCAGGTTCTGCACTTGGGTCACAACAACTCCAGGCAGGATTACAGGCTGGGGCAGAGTGTCTGGAAAATCTGCATGATGAGAAAGGACCTGGGAGTGCTGGTCAACAGCAGCTGGACATGAGCCAGCCTGTGCCCAGGAGGCCAAGAAAGCCAACAGCATCCTGGCCTGCATCAGAAATAGTGCGGCCAGCAGGATCAGGGCAGTGATTGACCCCCTGTATTTGGCACTGATGAGGCCACACCTCGAGTGCCATGTTCAGTTTTGTGCCCCTCATTCCAAGAAGGCATTGAGGGGCTGGGGTGTGTCCAGAAAAGGGCTACAAGTTTGGAAAAGGGTCTGGAGCACAAATCCTGCGAGGAGCAGCTGAGGGAGCTAAGGTTGTTTAGCCTGGAGAAAGGAAGGCTCAGGGGAGACGTTATTGCTCTCCACAACTGCCTGAAAGGAGGCTGTAGTCAGGTGGGGGTTGGCCTCTTCTCCCAGGTAACAAGTGACAGCATATCAATATATCATTAAAATTAAACCTGCTGAAATTTCATGTTTTTTCTTACTGGTACCTTCTATAATACAAATATTACAAAAATTAAGTACACCTATTTCTCTAGAGTGTTCATTTTGTGTAAGATCTATGGAATTATAAAACTTTACCAATTTGAACTTACTTTTACATGTATGTTCACATATCTTTTATGTATATGAAACAAAGTATCACAATAAATATATTAGCTGAGCAGCAGGCTTTTCATAGGTAGTTCACTTATTTAAAACATTGAATCCCTGGTGAAACATTCCATAGATTCAATAAAAATAAATAAATGATTGGCTAGGAAGACTACTCTAGGATATTGCCTTGAACATCTTGAATCTTTAATGTTTTCTCTCTGCTTTTGGGAACCTTTCTTCACCTGTGATTAAACCTGGGGAAAAGATGAAATGCAGTAAAAGTTCAGATACAAACTGTGGTCCTAGATATGGCTACAACAAAAATGTTAACCCTGCCTTTGGACTGCATAACTCTTTTTGTTGACAAAAGACCAAAACTAGCCTTGTAAACCTCAAATTCTGAGTCAGAAGTCTCCTTCATGTGAATTAATAAGATATAAGTTAAGAAACAAGACTATGGCTGTAAGTCACAGAATCATGGAATGTCTGAATTGGATGGGACTCACAAGGATCATTGAGTCCAGCTCCTGGCCCTGCACAGAACATCCCCAAGAATCTCACAATGTTTCTGGGAGTTTTTTCAAACTCTTCTTGCATTCTGATCAGTCAGGCTGATGCTGCGACCACTTCCCTGAGGAGCCTGTTCCAGTGCTCAACCATCCTCTAAGCAAAGAACCTTTTTCTAATATCCAACCTAAACCTTTCAGACACAACTTCAGGCTATTCCCTCAGGTCCTGTCACTGGTCACCACGGAGAAAAGATCAGCGTCTGTCTCTCTTTCTCTCATAAGGAAGTTGTAGACTGCAATGAGATCTCCCTTCTGTCTCCTCTTCTCCAGGGTGAACAGACCAAGTGACCACAGCCTCTCCTCATACAGCTTCTCCTCCAGACTCTTCACCATCTTTACTGACCTCCTTGGGAGCTCTAACAGCTTTGTATCTGTTTTATTTTGTGGTGCCAAACACTGCCCCCAGCACTCGAGGTGAGGCTGCCCCAGTGCAGAGCAGAGGGGACAATCCCGTCCCTTGCCTGGCTGGTGATGCTGTGCCTGATGCACCCCAGGACAGGGCTGGCCCTCCTGGCTGCCAGGGCACTGCTGACTGATACTCAATTTGCAATCAACCAGGATCCCCAGGTCCCTTTCTCTGGCACTGCTTACCAGCTTCTCATTTCCCAGGCTGTCTGTACATCCAGAGGCTGCCCTCCCAGGTGCAGAATCCAGCTCTTGCCTTTGCTAAATTTCTTATGATTGGTGGCTGCCTCACCCTCAGATTTGTCAAGGTGTCTGTAAAGTCTCTCTGCCTTCAAGGGAGTCAAAAATTTTTGTGTCATCTGCAAACTTATTTAGTATGCCTTTGAGTCCTGAACCCAGGTCATTGATCAAAATGTTGATGAGCACTGGGCCTAAGATACAACCCTACAGAACTGCACTAGTGACCAGTCACCAGCCTAAATTCACTCTGTTCACTGTAATTCTTTGTGCCCAACCATGAGCCAGTTGCTCATTGATCATGTGTTTATCCAGCTGTCATAATTCATTCTAGAAAATATTCTGAGAAAAAGGAAGAGCTGTGGCATAAGAGTTGTACAGAACTTAGAAATTCATACAGAGGGCTCCTTTGGTTTTATGGTGAACTCTGTTCCCATGACAAGGGGACATCTAAGAACCACATCTTGGTCTTTACTAGAAAATTTAATTTAGACTCGTGATACCAAATTATATTATTTAAACTGATAGAAAAACACTTGGTTTCAGTAAATTATTATCAATTCAAATGGAAACTACCGCTCATCTAGATCAGATATCTGCAGAAAAAGCATTCACAAATTAAAGCATGTTTTTTATCACAAAAGCAAAATTAGAATTGCAGCAGCTAGCAGAATAAACCAGTTTAGGATCTACTGCCATAGCCTTTTTTACATACACACATAGCTATATAAACTCCCAAGACAGGGCTGCTTTGTTATTGCTGCACAAGTTGTATATATTTTTACTGTTATTTGATGTCAATTCTATTGGTGTCACCTATTTATAAATTCCAGTTCCAAATTCCTAAGAGTTTTCCAGATTATAATCATGTTTAAATCTGTGGTATTGATATTTAAATCTATGGGCTGCTATTTAAAACTTTTAAGAGAAAAATATGGACAAGATAGAAATTAGAAATGGCTGCTCAGTATGGCTTATGTTTCAGGTTTTTAAATATTCTTTTAGTAACTATCATCTATACTGGTTTGTTTATTTATTCTGTGCTTTTGCTATTTCCATCTATCACAAAGCCAAATACTCAGCAAAAAGTCTTTAGAACTATATAAAATTAAGGAAATTTCGCATTTTCTGGCTAAGAAAAAATTTTGAAGTCCCTTGTTGCACTTCAAAGGAATCTTTTCATAAATATCTGATCAGACATCTATAGCATTTTATCCCAGAGACACTCTGTTCCATAATGTTATCCTACTTCAGGTGAGATGTTAAGTACACATTACCAGAAGTAAAGCACTCTCACCTTAAAAATGGGCAAAAACATGTACTTAATCATCTTTTGCCAAAAGCTTTAGATAATGCATGCAATGTAAGTATGGAAAAATATTCTCAAAAACTTTTCTTCCTTTTTTATAAATAGATATATTTTCATTTTAAGAATTTTAATTTTTATGCAGAGAAAAATATGTAGAAGAAAAAAACTTTTCAAAATCCCTACTGCCCAAGTAAACAGTAACATCATGTATCAAGGTAAAACTTCAGCTGTAATAATTTGTCCCAGTTTAATTCCCAGCCATAATTTCTGGCTACTCTTTTTTCCCTCTACAGAACTTTCTGTCTCCAGAGTTAGCTAGAGCTCTTCCCTGTTAATGTCCTTTATTAGTACTTCCACTTGGATATTATACAATAATTATTCTCCTGTGTAATTCCATCAAGGAGATTCAAGCTCTTACCGTGTTGTTGGGGTGGTAGTTGAGATGCAAACCACTGTCACATAGGGGAGAGGATGTGCCACTGCTTTGGTCACTGGGGGCACCTAATACAAATACAAATTCACAAAAAAGTTCTTTGTTAATCTATGATGATGCAATTCAAATTTGTATATGTATGTATGCGTTCTCCCCACACCCAAATAACTTCTATCATATATCATATTTACTTTCTCCATTCAGCCAGTATCTGTCTTCTGGCTTGAGTGGAATGCCTTAGTAAGCTAAATGGAGGCTCAAGAAAACCTCCCCCAGTGCTTTGATTAAAAAAAAGTTAATGTCTGCTTGGTAAGAAAAACGTCCCCCAACGTTTCTATGAAATTTGACAATAAAAGGGAAGTGTGTACCTTCTTTGTTGGTTTTTACTTGAAGCAATTTGTCATATAACCCTTTTGTTACTTTCAGTGGAGTTTACATTTCTAAATGCTCTTGTAAATTTTTAGGAAATTACAGTGCTACACCTCAAAAGCGACATGATAGGATCCATGCAAATGCCCATTCCTGTGCCCCACTCAGGCTACACTGTGGTACCACAGCCTTTCATAAAAGGGACAAAGGTACTGGGACACATTTTTATTTAAGAATATGGTGTTCCAATTTTTTTCTTGTTTCATTCAAATTTAATACATAGGCAAAAAAAAAAAAAGACAATATTCCATCAAATGTTTGCATAAAATGCTATTTCATGATTTAGATTATTTAATTCCTACTGACTTAAAATCAAAGGCTAGAAGTATTGAAATCAAATATTTATAGTTTTGTTGCTTAAACCTTAAACAATTTAGTTCACTCTCATAGGGAGGAAAAAGCAGAAGGAAAGAAGAGGTGGCAAAAGGCACAGGCTGATATATAAATATGCTTAGATATGCTGCAATTGTCTATAATTATGCATCCACACTTACAATTTAATATAGTTAAAGGAAGACAGCTGTCTCCATATGACTCTCATGGGGCTAGTTCACTAATACTCAGTTTGGACCAAAACAAAATACTTATCATTCTAGAGTAATTTATTCTTAGGTAGACAGACATCTCCACCAAAGCCTCTGCATTTTAAACAGCAAAGTTAAGTCCTCTAAATATACACACACAATCTCATTTTCAAATTTACAAGAAAAAACTCCCTGAGACTAAAATACCACCTGATGTTGCCTGAAAAACTGGTTTTAGATACACTGCACCAAGATGTGAGCTATTGTAAACTAATGTAATTCTGCTGTTTAACCTGCAACTTTACTGATTCACACCAGACAAATGCCTGGTTGTCTGTTTTTCAATCAAAGATAGCAATTTTTCTCTAAAGGCCATTGTTAACACAAGCCCTGGCAACAGGAGCAACTCATATTCAGGCAGTAATGCTGATTGTAAAAGCTGCTGTCAATCACCCTCAATGCACAGTAGTTTTGGAAGCTGCAAGTTTTCATGGGTATTGAATTGAGGGTTCTTTTGGTCAAGTAATGAAGGCTTACATGCACAATCTTCATTCAGTGGCAGTTTGAGAAAAGCAGGTGCTCTTTTCAGAAAGGACACAGTTAGGGTCACTTCTTCCCCTGCGTTGCGAAGGACCTGTACCTGGAAAAGAAATATAGACAGACACCTTGAAATAAATTTATGACCAAAATGTATTAGCAAACGTAAGCAACACCACACAGCTTTCACATCCCAGAATATAACTGCTTATCAGTTATATTAGCAGTTTATTGCAATTACATTTGTTTGAGAAGAAAGCAAGATGTAAAGCTTGCTATGTGCTTGTCTGCTGTGTTTCTAGCCACACATACAGTAAGTGGGGTGAGGGGGGTATTGGTCTCCTATATTAGTACTGGCTTTGACCTGTGCTGTGGAGAACTTGTTCCTCGAAACTACTCAGCTATGTAACTCCTTCTTTCAGGTATGGAATCATCCCCCCTAGAATGTATGCATTTAAAAAAATAAATATATATTTTCTCTACTCAAAGTCGTCTTTCAAATCCTCAACCAAAACAACAGCAGTAGTTTCCACAGCTGTGCCATAATCCTCTGAGGAAGTATTTCCAATACTGAGAGTTAAATTTAGCTGAAGCACTCCAGCATGGATGAGAGACCTAATCTTCATCACAGACACAGAGGAAAAGAACCTATTTTAAGCCTTAAATCTTAGATAAGCACAAGCTTAGGTTTTGCCAAAGGGCAGCTTGCATTTTGGACATAGAATGTGCAAAGCACCTATCCAGCTGTGAATACTTTTAGCCTTCCTACTCTCCCACAGTTACCCCTTTGGCTTTTCTTCATCTTTAGCTCTTGTGTGGTACAGCTGTAGACACCCCAAAGATACAGCACAGTGAGGGAACTCCAGGCACCTCCCAAAAGTAGCAGAAAGGAGGCACAAAAGCAACTAAGTAAAATGCTGTATTAAATAGCAGAGGAGGAACGTTTGAGCTGGCTTATAACACGAGAGCCAAGAAGAATCAGATCTGTTTCAAAGAATAACTATTTCCTTTTATGGCTCTATAACTTCAAAACTCTTCAAGGACTGATTTAATTAGGGCTTACAATGACTGAAGATTGCACCATGCCTCTGTTAGGGTGACTGTGTTCATACTGTGCAGAAAGCCAGCTCACAGGCAGCCACATTCAGAGAGCTGCTACAAAGTGAGACTTTAGGTAAACATTTTAGCCTAGCACATATCTGCTCCCTTTCTCCTGTGCAGCTGGATAACACACAGGTAACCCTTCTGTCATGCTGCTGCTTGAGAAAAAGCCTTGTAAATAATTCATGAAGCATCACTATTCTTTAATTATGCCTGTCAATAACCTACTCAACAGATTTATTTACATGCATGTTTATAACTATACATTGGGATGCTTTCATATGGAATCACTCCGTTATGCTGTTAACTTAAAGCAATTCTTCAGGAAAAAATGTCAACTTTGCCTTGAAACACAATAGTTCCTACTCCGTGTGGGTTGCCACAGAGGACTAACAATATGATGACAGAATATTTAATTCAGGAACTGAAATTTTAGGCTCTTTATTGTTTAAAATAGCACAGTGGTTGTCAATGCACATTTTGGAGCATAGTATGCATTTTTATGCATATGTGCAAATAAACATAGAAACATCACCACAGATTTAATTAACTTATACTGCATGCCAAAAACTTCATTTGTAACACAGAAGCATAGAATCATTTAGGTTGAAACATGAGTCTCTTTGATGAGCAGTTCCCAGTTCTGATGCATTTCCTAACTTAAATTTGTAAGCAGCAATTATTTTATAGAAAGATGACTTTTAATGTACAGAAACACAGACCAAGACTCTGAAGTCCTGAATTCAACCAAAGAAACCATCCTATATCCTCAGCCTCTACAGAGAATTCATTCTTTTCCTCTCTTATGCAGCAGTCACACAGTTCAGAGTAGTCAGAGCCAAAGCAGAAACCTACAGGTATGTACTCACTATTGTTTCGACAGATGTAGATAGACAACGTGCAGGAAAATACAGCTACTCTCTGCTGTTAAAAAGAAGTATTTCTTTTTACTCAGGAACAGAAAATAAATAAGTGAAGAAGTTGCAGCATTACCAACTAATATATAAAGTCACCTTTTAAGATAAGAACAAGTGGATGCCATCTGTGAAAGAAGCTGAGACAGTAACTGCCCTAAATTGTTCTTCCAAGAGGCTACATGATTTCACTTGATAATATATTGCCCTGTAAAGCCTGTAAGAGGCCATAAGCAGCCTACTGTGATCTTTTTCTCTAACCTCTCTCTCCCTCAAACCACTTTATCTCATTGGATGAAAACTTTAAGCTGGAACACATTTCAGTTGAAATCAACAATACTTATATCAGTGAAGTGTATTTTGGAGTGTATGAAGCATATAATCCAGAAAGTGACTAGATTTTGACATGCAGAATAAAGACTAGAGATAAAAGATTAAAAGAGAAAACTACTAGGTAATGATTGCAACAAAGAGCAGATGAGTTATCGATCCCATTTTGCTTACTTTCTAGTCATTAACAAAGCCATTCTGGGAAATAAGGCTAGGTGAAGAAAATGGGAATTTTAATTACTTTATTGTCTTTTCCTAGCTTTCAGTCGAAAGCTTTACTGTTATTTTACATTCTTTGTCCTTACTTTACATAAGAAATGAACAATTATTAAACTATTTTAAAAGAAGTATGTCTTACAAGATTCATTTACTTTGTGTCCTCATTCACCATGTACAGCATGTCATATGTCATTCTTCCATGAAAAAAGACAAGAAGGTACAACAGAAAATCTACTCCTACTGACAAATTATTTCAGTAGTACACAAGCTCATGTTCACAAACGGAAAACTGTCGCCCTGGTTTTACAGGGCCCCATAAGTTGTAACACTGTAGCTGTAGTTCCCCATGCTTGTTCTGTAAACATGGTCCTTCTTTTTCTAAACTGGCCAGGATTGTTTTGCACTTGTAGAATTGTTTTTCATTCCTTTCCCTGAGGTGGAAAAAAATAATTGACCATGTCTTTGTCCTGTAAACCTTCAGGGGTGTTGACCCCTTTCACCAATCTTTAACTGTCCTTAGAACCCTATAAAAATAAGTAAATAAAGAAGAACAGAGCTTTTGGTTGGTCCTACCTAGTGAAACCACTACTGCTCTATAACCTGCGTGTTTCTTCTGTTGCTAACTAACCTACAGAAAACTGGTAACTTTTACAAAAAAAAAGGTAGCAGCCAAAAGTAATGTGCCTAATTGCTATGTGGAGATAAGTTTATGAAATGAAACTCAACACTTGAAACAGGGAGTCAAACAGTTTGTCTGTAAGAGACAGTACAGTCAGAATTTCTAAATACAGTTAGAATTTCTAGAGTTTTACAAATATGAGTGAAAATCTACCAACAGTCAGCAATACAGGCATATTAATTATATCTTCCCTCTTCCTCATTGCAAAACATCAGTTTAGCTCAAAGCTTTATAGAACTAATATGAGGACAGTGTGAACAAAAATGTCTTCCTTGTCTCACGTACATTCCCACAAATTAATTTATCTGCACAAGTATATCCATGCGGACATGAAGAATTGGTAGTATATCACACCAACTAAGCAGTAATGACTTCTACCAGTGAAGTCAGTTCATGAACACATTGAACAAATCAGTTGTCAATCGTGATATAATTTGTAGATAAAGAAATTGATGGATATGTGAACACTAATCCTGCTCACTTACGTGGAAGAAAACTCTCTTACATTTATTGAATACATGTTGGCAATAACTTGTCAATCAAGCACTATCATTGACAAAAGAACTTGTCATTTGACTGTTTCTGGCAGCAATAATTCTAGAAATATTTCAAGGTTACTTTCAAAAACAAGAGGAAATATCTAAATATAATCTGAATACTTTATACATTGTTTTAGTTACAGCACAGTTTCTGATTTATAAGGAAAGCAGAGCTAGGTTGATCAGAGGAACTAACTTGAGATTGTATGCAAGGTAAAAATTACTCAAGACTAAAAAGCTGGGGACTACTTACTAGTTCTTGCAAACAACAAAGCTCTCTTAAGAATTCGAAATAATTTGAAAAACTTTCAGAATTCTTCTCATTTTGCAGTTTTTTCTTCCATGTTTTGATATAGTTACATTAAATACCTTAAATTACTGATAACTTAGTCCACAAATGAGAAAAAGGTGGGGGTTGTTTTGTTTTGTTTGATTATTTTTTGTTCTTTCTCCCATACCCCTCCCTACTCAGGGGTAAAATGCCAAAAAGAGAGAACTGTAAAGAACTTGATTTGTTGAACAGTGGCATTAAAGTGGTACCACATTTTTTTCAATAGATTCAAAAACATCAGGTCATAGAAGAATTAATCTTATTCCATCCTGCCTTCTTATTCTACAGAACTGTACCTGGACCTTCCAAAAATAAATTTTACTAGGGATATTACACTCATCACTGATTTCCATAATTACCCCACCACTTGTAAAATATTTCAACATGGGAGAGAATACCTACATTTTTAGTTTTTTTGAAAGCAACTATTTACATGATGAGTGACTAGTTCACAACTGATTGCTTTCTTTTATTTAAAAAGTGATTATTTCAGAAAAAAGTGCTTCCATAATATTTGTAAAATCAACTTACAAAGATAATGCTAGCCACAAATAACAGTCTGTATCAGTACTGAATTTAAGTTTGAGCCTCAAAGGTTTTACACCCAGACAGTGATTGAACACTGGAAAAGGTTCCTCAGGGAAGTGGTCACAGCACCAAGCCTGACAGAGTTCAAGAAGCGTTTGGACAATACCCTGAGGCACATGGTGTGACTCTTGGGGTATCTTGCAAAGGAGTTGGACTTGATGTTCTTGATGTGTCCCTTCCAACTCAGCATATTCTATGAATCTGTGGTTTGCCCTAGTATGTGAAAAGATCTAAGTGGACGCAACTTCTACAAAGTAAACAAAGAAACTTATTTTTGAGGGAATGCTAATTTTGATTAAATATAAAAATATTTTTTCAAAAATTTCAAAACAATAATGCAGCTGCTTCCTGGGATGATTTTTATCATATATAAAGAGTTTGGTGAAGGTGAGAAAAATTCCCAGGACTAAATCCAGGGAATATTTGTACAGCAAAAATTTAACTCAGTAGTAGACCCAACATTTCCAGTTTCTAACTACATTATATATTCCTACTGTATGCCATGGAGAAATTCCTTTCAGAAGAGGTCTGGCAATTTCTAAAGCAATGCACCCTATATTGCAGAAAATGAATGACCAGATACCATTAAAAAGGTTTGTTTATTGTTTGTATCATTGAAAGCTAATGACCTGTTATATTTCCAGAAGTTATATTAAGTATTCAAGATGCATGGGGTTTTTTTTGCTATAGAACTCTTGATTTCTTAATTTTTTTGAGATATTCTACAAACCCTTAGATTTTAGGCATAGGGATTTACCTAACTATATCAGTTTTTAATTTTACTAGTCAAAAATTAATAGTAGTAACACTTAATATGTTGATACAGAAGTTGTAAGGATTAAGTAAAGTTATTTAGTACTGCTTTTACTACCCGATTTAGCTTTATTTTTTATTTCAGCTGAGTAATACCAGCAGTACAAAGTGTCTATGAAGTCATCCCTGTTAACAGTAAGAATCCATGACACTGAAAAATCTTGACATCTCCTCATCAACACTATGGCTGCATATATTGAATTTCTGCTGCTGTTTTAGGAGTCATATGTATAGATAAATATATATATATATTTAATTCAGAATGAGTTCATGTGGAAAGAACTACACAAACATAGGCATTAAATATTGTCAGTAAACTTTCTCATGCAATGTATAACCTTACTACCAGTGGGACCAAGAATTAATTTACTTCTACCAAAAATAGCCCTATATAAAGTTAAGATATTCATGAATGAAGCAAGATAGNATAAAGAGAGGCTGGGTCTCTTTTGCTCTCTGCCCAGCCTTGGTCCAGCTGACCTCCTGAGTTGCCTAATTGTCTCATGTCCGACAGAGCAACACTGGGGTGTTTGGTCTCCCGGCTGGACACCAAGAAACCAGGCTAAGTTATCACACCTAAAGCATCACAAGTATGCATGCTAATACTTGCGGGTATAGAGAACTGTGTAAAAAGTATTTAGGAGAAAAAGCAAAAAATCCTTCAGGCATCAGCAAAAGCCCAGTTTTGCATGTCTGAGCCAGTAGCTGTGTGAAATAGGGAAATTAAAAGAGTCAGTGTTTCTGGAATGACAGTGACTATATTTCTATGCAATTACTGTAATGACTGTAAGGGGGCTATTTGATGAAGTAAATTTTATGGTGATGTGTGATATTGCTGAAGAAAATCTCTACATAGTAACAACATTAATCTGAATTTTTAATAATTGTCTACAATGATATTGCCTTTTAATTTTATAAACCCTTTTAAATTCCCAGTTCAAGGAAACATTTGAGCATATGCTGAAGTCTCTCTCAATATATTCAGAAAAGCAATGAAGCATGAAGTCCCTCTGACTTCAGTAAGTATTCTTTCCTGAATAAGACTGTAAATCCCCTCTCAAATTACCAGTAAAATTTACCCACCAGTAAAGTGGTAAGAATTTAAAACAGAACACTTATTTAGATCCTGAAATCTTTGTTCTATTGAATTGGATCAAATTTCACTCTTCAGTCTTTAAAGAAAAATTCAGTTTATTGGTGAATACCTTGAACTATAAACATTGAGAAAACAGAAAACAAAAAAAAGGCAGAAGACACCTTTCTAGCCACTCTACAATTACACACTGCACAAGTATCAAGTCCATCAGTAGATAACACAACACACATTTTAACACAATCACACAGAGGTCAAAAGCTACAAGGCTTCATGCACACAACTGTGCTGAATTTGTCTTTATTTTAAAAATCAACTGCTTTATTTAATAAAAGTCATATAGTTAATACACAACCATTAGGAACACATCAGTGCATAGTGAGTTTTTAACTCCTATGATCTAATATTTATCACAGTATCTGCCAACAATTGAAGTTAATCAAGAAATATAATATCAAGAGCTATCAAAGCTTTTTTCCTCCAGAAAATTTCTCTTTCCAATATACAGAGTGATTAGAACACTATTTTATGACAGAAGTTCCTACTCAGGCTGCACAACTAAAGGTATACTTCAGACTATAGTCTGACACTACCACAATTGTACATTTTAAATTTTTGCTGTCTGGCTTTGAAACCTGTGTTAGATATTTAGACACAAACCCAAAGGGCTGCACACTAGAACTGGGGGCAATCTCAAACAAGGGGACAGGAACTGCAAGGAGAATGGTGCACTTGCCAAGCACACAGGAAGGCATGCCCTTCTGTTCTGAGTTCTCTTCTGCTTGTATCCTGCTACTAGCACTGTTTCAAAAGAGTGCCAGGGATGCAGTAATGTAAGAACTTACAGCAAAGACACCCTCCAGTGCCCACTACTGAGAAATTATTCTGAAAAGTGCAGATAGAGGTTTATGGATCTGCAAGATGACACAGCAACAGAATTGAAGCAGTGCTTGGTTAGTGAATGCTCCAGCTACTAAGGCACTACACGAAAGATAATTTCAGAGTAACACACACATAGATTCAGGATTTGATGCTTTTATACAAGTCCCATCAGACTGGCCACTTAGAAAGAAAATTACTCTTGATCCCAGGTGACAGCACATCTTTAAGCAAGACCATTAGGTGGTTTCTCAGATATACAGCATCATACCAGTCATCTTACAGATATATTCAAGTTTCTTTCACCGATCCTTGCTCTACTTGTTTTCACAGGCTCATGAGCTTTGGTCACAGAAGTACCAAAACGTGCAACCTCAAGACTGCTGTACAAAGCATAAGTAGAAAACAAAGTGATCCTCCTTTAAAAATAGATTTCATCATCTTTAAGTCTACATGCCAAGTGGGCCAGTTATATTAGTTAACACTGAGAGACATGTACAGAATTTCCTTCACAGGAATGACTAAAATAATCAGATGCAAGCAATATGAATATGTGTAATGAGGAGGTAGGAGAAAGAGATTAATTTAATAAAAAATTTATTGAAAATATAATTAACCTACAAAAATGAAAAACATCCACCAGGCAATAGAAGACCGAATACAGATCACACAGAGGACATGGACTCAGTTCTTTCTTCACTGCACTTCCAAGAAAAAGATACTACTGTTTCTTGAGTGACCTACTCAAAATCAATTTGGAAAAAAGAATATGGTTTCAAACTTTAAGTCTAACACTTGTGGAATGGAGTACTTCCAAATTTGTCTAAAAGTTCTGACAGCAGCTTTCTGGAAATCTTTAACCTTTCTTATGCTTCACAATCAACACTGAAATGCCTATTATTCTTTCAGTCAGAGTAAGAGTAGATTGCAACTAATTACTGATTAGTTGCATGTTTATGTTTTGAAAAGTAATACAGGAGTGCCTTAGGAAAAGATACCAATGCAAACACAAAAGTCTGCAGCATTTTCCTGTTTTTCTTTCATTAATCTTAATATCAATAATTTCACACATAAAAATATGCTATAAGTGCTTAATTTGCATTCTTAAGTCATGTACCCTAATTTTGAATTGTTTCACTAAAGGCTGTGTGTACCAGTCATCACAATTCATAATAAATATTTAGAAGGCCATTACTCCAATGCAGAAACTATGAAAAGCCAGGAATTCAACTTTTTAAAATGCTATGTCTTCCAAAACTGAGAACACATCCTGGAGTCCATGACTTAGAGGTCATAGGGGACATGATGGGTCCTTGAATTGAAACATTTCATACCACATTATGAAATATGAAAACTAACAATTCCTTAAATAGATTCCAACTACAATACATCATTTACCATGATCTACCAGTATATTCTTTGACTCATTCCAGCTGAGTTTCAGATGGTTGATTCTAATGCAAATGTTCCATTTTAATACCAAACAATAGGTCCTGTTAATGAATCTCAACCTATGGACTACTATTGGTGTCGGACTGTGGTCCACAGAAGAAGTACACAAAGATGCATTTAATAGCCATTCAGCTCTACATGATAGGCAGCTATTCAGGACAAGAAAATACCTATGAAAACATCAAAAAAAACCCCCAAAGACCTAGAAGACTTCAAGCCAAACTATTTCCAACCTTTTTCAGTGTATCTATCTGTAGTGAGTACATGTCAGAGTTCAGAACTGCTTATCTTTCCTTTCATATTATTTACTCCATGAATGGCTCTACTTCTCCAGGACTATTCAGCTACAGTAAATGAACTTTGTAGTTCTATAGTTTTACAAAGATCTCCACTTTAAACACTCACAGATGTTCTTCTTTTTAAATGTGATTATGTATTTGGCTGCTGGGCACCTTCTCCCTATCAAAGCTAATTCATGAACACATATTTTAGAATTAGATATGTAATGGCTTCCAAAGCAACTGGCTAAGAGGAAGAAGACAAATCTCTTAAAAACACTGAAAATGACAGAAATACCAAAAGAATTTTTCCCAGTGTGGTTGGAATTAAACAGCATGCAATTTACAAATTTTCTATATGAAATAGGAAACTTGAATACTTTTAGACAATAAAAAACCATTAAGATAGTTTTCTAACTGTGTATTACAACTCTATGAGACTCATGAAATCTCCACTTGTATTTAGGTGAACTACTCAACTCCACCATTAGTCAAATATTATAAATCCATAAGCCTAATTCTGATTTCAACTTGTTTGATTTATATGTATGTTTGATCTTCACATATAACACACTTTAATTACAACTGTATACATGTCAGTAAACTTCTCACCAGTATAGCTCAGAAATTTGCATAGGAGCCAGATTTTGTTTGGGATCAATTTAACTGACATTGTCAAAAGCAGATGTTGACCAAAGCTGCTTTGGGAGAAATGCATGAACTCTTTGAGCAAACAAAACTCCTCCAGAAATGGGAGAAGCCTTTACACTAGTGCTGTAACAGAACCTACCAGCTTCTACACAACTTTTCCACAGGCTTGCACACCATCGTGTGTGAACTGGTGAGTACAGCCAGATGAATTATAGGCTTTCCCACCAATGTACAGAGGATTTCTTATTTAGGACAAAAGGTTTTCGGACTTCATAATAATTGGAAAGCTACCGTGTTGCTAGTCTATGCTGACAATGTTTGGGGTTGTTTTCCCTTTCAATTAGTTATAGAAAATATTCAGAAAAAGCTGTCAACATCTGTAGCACCTATAACACGTTTTAAGTAGGCTCCAGAGGCTTTGCACATTTACCTTCAAAGATTCATGACATAAAAATTCTAAGACTTTTTTTCTTTTCTTTTAAGCAGGCCATATTTAATACATAGATAATATGCAGAAATTCTTCTTACTCATCATATCTGCACAACACCCTTGTGCAATCAATCTTTATTACTCATACAAATAGCATCATTTTAGTGGATTTTAGTCCAATATAATATAAAGTGTTGAGAATAAGCCAGAACTGTAATTTACTAATTATTTGTAGGCTACCAACCAATCCTTGGCGTTGCCATTCTCTAACAAGAGTTTCAGATAGTAAGAGATCAATAAAACCATCTTCAAAAGAAAGCAGAGAAATTTAAGACACATTCACTTTGACTAAAAAAAAAAAGGATTATTTAAGGTAAGTATAATATACACCAACTAAATATCCTATCACAGGTTTCCCCAAAATCTATTTAAGCCAGCTTTTGATTACCATCCATCAACCTGCAAAAAAAGTCAGACTATATGGGAATAACACCTTCTGGTGATAAGAGCTGCCCCAAACAAACTCTGTGCTGTATAGAGGCCAGAGCATCAGTCATTAAATTACTAATAAATGAAATGTGAAAACCAACACAACAGGTAATAATATCAATATCTGTTCTGTAGAATATCAAGGTTTTGCTTGTGGCATGCAAGTGTTATAGCATACAATGCATGAAAATGCAATGACTGTTATAGAAAAAAATAGAATGCATAGTGCATGATCTATCCAACAGTGTAAGAGACTACAACAGAATCCAGCAGACAATCATGAGTTGAATTGAAGAAAAGCTTTGTATATCATCTCTCAAAACCAAAAGCCACGTTTCAACAATTAGACAGGAAAACCTCAGAAGAATGACCTAACCACTTACAACTCCACTCCCTATACAAAAGTCACACAAAATACAAAATATAGCAAAAGACTAAAGACATTACCCCTGTTACATGATGAAAAATAATCAGTGATATTTACAGAATAAAGTTCAATTTTCCATTTATCTGCATGATTCTTGGACTTACCCAGCAACAATTGGAATAAAGATCACTAGAAACCCTCTTATGAATGGATACATATTTTTCTTTCACTGGAGGACATTATACTAAAAAAAATGCTCCATACAGAAGTTTTGCTTTTTCAACAATTTTTTTAAAGTGAAAGTAAAAATCAAAACAAAGTAAAAAGTGGAAATATTTTTTCTAGTAAACTGTGACAGAAACTAGACAATAACTTGGAATTAAGGTCTCCAAGTTTTGCAGGTAATGTGCACTCCTCAACAGGAAGAAATAATTCTAATCAGATTATTCATTTAAAGAATTTGGAGCTCTTTCTTTTCATAGTTGATCATAATGCACTTTTTTCTTATAGTAATGAGCTTGACTGGTTTGAGTTTTCTGACCCTGATTATTAACAAAACAATGGAGCTGCTTAATAATCTATTAAGTATGTAGGAATCTCCTCTTTTAGTCAAATTGTTCCTACAATTCAAATTTATCAGAAAAACAGTAATCTTCTGGTTAAATTCTATAAGAAATTTCTAAGACAGTCAACTGAACAAGTCCAATTTTTACGTTTGCAATTTTTGAAAGGCTCATTGCAGTGCTTAATATGCATGCACATTACCAGACTGTATAACATGCCAGCTATTGTTCCTGTTCCTAATGCTTGAAGAGTGAAAAATATATAGCTGACACAGTACTTTGAAGTACAGTCTTAAAATTTAAGATTTTTTATGAACAGATATATGTCTATGATTGCTGAAAACAATACAAGTGTATTGCTTGAACATTTTGCCCGACTACACAGAACTCTGAATCTGGGCGAAAAAAGAAAGATCATTCCCTGAACAAGAGTTTGCTCACACTAATCCCTTTGCAAGGCTGAGGTCAAACACACAGCTAGTAGCAAATTTCACATTTACATACTCAATATAAAATTTGCTGTTGGCAAATATGACCTTAACACTTACTTTTCACGAATAGTCACACTAATCAAGCACCAGAATATAAACGCTCATGAAAAATGAATAAAAAGTGGTCTTTAAGAGTTTGAATTCAAATTCTAATTCTATATTTGAATAAATATTACTGTACAAATCCATTCTTATTTGTTCAGTTCTAAATGTTATCGACTTCAATATGGCAAAAAAAATAATTCTTGGACAAATTTGCATTTGAAGTAATGTTTTAGATCAATATATGCAGTTAATTCTGCTAAGCTTCTTGGCTGCTCAGGATCTAATCTCTGAGAAAGATATTTTAGTACTTCAGGGAAAGTGCCCAATGGGAAAAGTTCTCAGCTGAGAAAACACATACTTTCATGCCATTTAATGCAGTGGCAGTTTTTCTGCTCCAGATTAATTGTACTGCATCTGGTTGAAGTTGAGAAAATTCCTTTGTTCTTCAAAAATATTTGTAAAAAAGAAAGTCCCCAACTTAATAAAATATGTAAATTCTTATTTTAGGCAAATACATATGTATTCTGCTGAACTCGGATCCAATGTAATTATAATTTGAAAATTTCACAAATAATATTGCCTCAACATTTTTAAGGTCATTTTCATCAGTGTCTAAATTTTAAAGGTCTTGGCAAAATTGGATTTGGAGGTACTCATGCTGTATTTTAATTAACTGGACAACATTTACAGATTTTGGAAACAAAGAAGATTAGCATAAAATTCCAAAGAAATAAAAAAGATCATTTGTATTCCAGCACAATGATGAAAAAGTGCTGAATTATATTTTTAATCAGTTTATAGCATGAGGCCTTTGTAACTTTCAAAATTAAGTATAAATCTGATATATTAATCAAAACTGATTAGGCTACTTATCCCATTGCGATCCTTATTTTACCTTTTCTTATTTTCTTAATTAAGCAATAACACCACCATTCCTGCCAGCAGTTAATTACCATTTGAGACTATAAAATCTTATAAAACCAATAATTTATAGACTATTATATAGAGTGAATGTGTTTTCTGAAACAAAATTTGCAACATCAACAATAAAAGAAAATCAGAATGATTTGTTTAATTCTATTACATTGCTGCTAGGTTATTATGTCAGAATATTAGAAATGAATGCCCAAACTGCAGGCCTCACTTTTAGAAAGTCCAAGCCTCTCAAACCTTCGTAATTCTAGTTTAACAATTTTCTCTGTGATCTCATTTTCTATAAAAATTAAAAAAAACCAAGAAAAACACTGCTGATGCTACATAACTCCATGATATCTAATGAACATTATGCACAGATGCTTTGACTCAACAAAGCATGCCCTCATTTAGATAGGACTTTCCTGTTGAGATATACAGATTCTGGAATACTAAAAGCTGCAGTTGTAGAAGTAAAATAAAAAAATTAAATGTCTTAATGCTTTCAGTTTCCAAAGCCCCAAGTGTTTCAATTGGAAAAAAAAAATAATACTTTGTTTCAAAGATTTGTTGGTGCCATTGTTGTGCAGGTGATTCACTTTACCCTAAAACTCCATTTATTGATTGATGGAAAGATGCTTTACACAGTGTATGAAACCTTGTAATCTTTCATGATGATGGATATTTAAACAATATATTTGATCTGTTAGCATTCATTATGGTAAACTTTAGCTCTCACCAACATTTCTCTGCAATCACTGATTCAGAAATCACACGTGACCTGAAGTGCACAGGGGATTTTGAACATGTTTTGTATTTGATTTCCCATGTAAACATGACTGAACAAAAGATGTCAAAATAACCTCAAGATAACTAAGAAATGGTGAAGATTTTGTGAAATACGTGTCTATCCATTTGCTGTGTAAGTACATCATACTCAGATTAGTATAAGAAGGGAAGGCATTTCAGAATATCTAGAAACATCCTCAGTACTTTCTACTGCAAGCCAATGCTCAAATATAGGAGTTTTTTGATGTAGAACAGCCCCTTGAACATTCTTTTTAACAGGTCAGCACAAATAGAATCTTTTAAATGCTCTCAATCACTACCAGCTTGACAAGGACATGTGAAGTGGAATAGAGCTAGGAACATTTTCTAGATCACATTTAAAGATATATGTCATTATCCTGGTAATGCCAGTTCAGCCTGAGGAGTACCTATTTCCCATTTTGCTCAGAAAAGTATTAACAGCACAGGGAAGTAAACCTTGCAGGTCTCTGCACAAAAATCTAGAGAACATGTAACTGCTATAATTTTTCCTGAACAGCGTCTTCCGTCAGTATCCAAACCTGCACAGAAGTTCTTCTTGTGACCTGTGAAACTCTTACTACTGCAAGCTGTTTTACTGGCCACAGTCTTCCAAAACACCTAACAAAAAACAGGTAGCACCAAACTGAACTTGTATAAAGACATCAATACTATCAGGGCAAAAGAAAAAAAAAATTACATCCAGAAATAGGCCCAGTGCTGACAAACAGATACCAAAACACCAGTACATACTGTACCATACTAGTGGTTGAGAAGTATGGGGTGGGCCATCTGGAAACCTCCATGTATCTGGCTGGAACAGGCCAACACTGGATACTACTGAAAAATTATATAGAGTCCATTCTCCTTTCCTCTTCCTCCTCCACCGAACAAACTGTCAAAAGACAAAGACCCAATGTAGAGAAAAAAAGACCTAAAAACATGTACAGGTGTTAGATAACCTCTGGATTAAAAGTTTTCTCCTGGCACCGATTTGATTTTACTACAGCCAGAACAATGACATTTTTGAAGAGTTAAATCAGATATTTTAACTGCTGGAAAGTTGTCAGAAGACTATGTGTGAGCACATTTGCACTTCTTTGAGCATACCTCTTACTTGTGACTGCTCTATTCTGTCCACTGTGCTTTCTCAGGTCCATATCAAGCCATTAGAAATACAGAAGTTGCCTCTTAGAGGTGCACATTTGCTTTCAGTCTATACCACATGGTTGTTATCAGCTTAAAGAAAACATAACTGATGCTAGTTGGACAGTATTTTCTAGTCCTTACAAGTAAATGAAATCTTCTTAATAGTGACCAGAGAAGATAATTTCCATGTCCCTGGGAGTTTTAATTTTTCCTACTTTAAATTGGAGTGTTTTGTTTGGTATGTTTATTCTTCTGCCTTTTGAAGGCTATGCCCTGAAAGGAAAACACTGTGTCCCTGAACTAAGTCTAATTGAGCTGTAGCTCCACAACTGGGAGATGCTATGCAGAATGAAATATTTCAAAGTCTTTTGGAGGGTAAAGTACACACACGTACAAATAAACATGAAAATATTTCTATCTGTTTCCTAAGGAAGCAGAGAAACCTGAGCCTTTACAGTAAAAATATCAATGTAAACAAGGTCACAAAGCATATTTGATGGTACACACTTTAAATCCACTCCTCAACTGTTTCTTTTCTTTGCAGCTCAGGCTTTCAGAATTAATAGAGCTGTATGACAAAGGAAGAACCAAGGGCAGTTATTTGAAGGATGTTGTGCCATAACTGGTGATTCAATCTTTCACTCTATCCCACTAAACCCTAATGGATTTTTGCTTTGAGGACCGTAGCTATGTAATAAGGAAATAACAATATTAATCATGTAGGCTTTGTATTAGTCATGACGGCATGTTCTACTCCCTTCTATTAAAACTCAGCAGTAACGATGTGTAGTTTTAAAAGATGAAATCTTAATAAAATCACTGAGAGATCTACAGGTATCCTGAGAAAAACAAATGAAAATATAAATTAAGGAGACTAGCAACATATTAACATATTTTAAAAGTCTAACATCATAGTACTTGAATAAATGCAAGTTTTTACTGAGTTTGACACAATAAAAAAGTATTTAAACACTAAAAAAACATAGCTAAAACCAGATTGGAAAAGCAGATAGACACATATTAAGAATACTGTTCTAGAACATATCCAGATTCCAGGAATTTCCACCACACAGCTGAAAACAGTAGACTATTTACAGCTGCTAGGTTCTGTTCCACTTGATGGACACTTACTTCAAACCAGTGCTGAAATATCTGACAGATTATTATTAGCTCAAGTTTCATGAGCAGTAAGGATATTCAATAACAGGTATTTTCATTAATTATGCCAGGGTACCTAAGGTGACATCAATTTTTATTATTATTATTATTATTATTTACTCAAGTCTCAGATAGAAAACAGCAGCTGTATGGAAAGAGTAAAAGTATTGGATTTCCAGAAAGTTTACATTTCAATTTTAAATTCAGAAGTTAAAAACTGCAGATTGATTATAGTCTTAGAAGAGGAGTGTGCAGCTTCCACATTTGAAGACGCCAATCTGTCTAGAGGGGAAAGGATTAAATGGCTGTGCTGTGATTTAAAAAATACAGGATCTCTGCAACATGAGAAAGTGGTAATCTGTGTTTGCAGGTTGCTGTTATCACTTCATGAAACCGCAAAATATTAATGCAGAGATACTTTTCTATAACAGATTTAGAAGAACTTAACAGAATTCAGAGAGCTAAATCTGATAGTAGTCTAGGTCTCTGTTTCGCAGTTAAAGAAACAAAGATAAGATAAAAACATAATTTACCAAAAGACACATGTGCAAAGTCAAGATGGAGTGAGATTTCAGATCGTTTGGTTTCCAGTCCTGTCTTAAAAATACAATATGCTCATTCTTCTGCTTAAAAACTTTTACAAAAAACATTGCCAAAACTATTCATAATCAGTTTTAAAAATCAGTTTGAATGAAATAATAGTTTTAAAGAGAAAGGCCAAAGTAAGAACTTCATTAGCTGCAGGTGATTGCAGTTAAGCAACAACAATCCCTATACTATCAGTTTCATACAACATTAAAAGACTCATGGAGTCAGCAGAGTTACAGCCCTGCTGTGAATGCTGAGAAATGGGGGAAGCAAAAGACTCAATGCAGTGCACGAGGACATCTCATGTCAGGTCATTCTGCTGGAAAAAATGGTGTCTTGTGCAAAATGCAAGCAGTGGCTGAACTGAACCACAGTGCTACACATTGTAGTTACCACAACATAAAATCCACCAAAGCCTGAATACCTATTCTGTCTTTATAGCTACCTGCCACTGCATGAGCTTTTCCTGGTACTTTTCAAGTAACGCCCAAATGCTACATTAACTGACTCATACAAGCTATCATTTTTCATTTGAGACATTCCCTGAATGTTCCCCAAAAAGAAGAAGTAAGAAATTACTTCATATCCATAGTAATTCAATTTCTTCTATTTCCTAAGAGAAAAAAACAGATGCTAAGATTCAAAGAAATATGTAACCATAGTTATTGATACTATCTGAGATGTTTTATTCTAAACATTAAGAACAGAAACAATCTTAAACATCCTGCCTTGGAATTCTACCTTGGCTCTAGATGATTTGGTGCACTACAACCCTGAACAGTAGAACCAAAACAAGGTTTTTGGTAGTATGCAACTGAACTGACATTCTCTCCTACTCGTAGCCACTCTGAAGTGGTTCAAGGGCCTCTCTCTCCCAAAATCTTGTCCATTTTTAGTGGGGTAGTGGCTAGACCCAGAACCACCAAAAACATCCATACAACAGTATTATGTTGGTGATTGTCTATTCATCTTTATGTTTGGACAATAAATGAAGCTAGAGCTAGAAATACACTAATTTCCAGCCTTAAGAATAATCATATCTTAACCACAGCCACTAGGTGTGTGGATTGACAAGTTATGCATTATTGGACCTTATTAATTAGACTAAAGCAAAAACTCATGGGTCTGTCTGTGAGTAATCCTGATTTCAGCTTTTTAAAATTCTTGTTCTAAAATTTAAAAGATAATCTACTGGTAAAGGAATAAATCCTGAGTAAAAAGAGCACAAAGTCACGTATTTAAACAGATATAATGAACCCTTCTTCTATATACAAAATCATATTGCATTTTTTCAGCTGAAACTGCCAGTTTGAGAGATGTTGAGAGATATTTTTTAAGAGAAGTGGTAGATTATTTTTTTTCTGCAACCTCCTCCTGTGTTCACACTTCACCAGAGAGAGCATGTCTTTACCTTACCACATGAGAGCACTAAGACTGAAGCAATGTTATGCTGTACCCAGTTGGGGCTCTTTACAACCCAAGAGAAACAACAAGCTGACAGTCAGTCTTTGACAGAAACTCATCATGTGTTTTCATGGTATGAATAATATTTTCACCTTCTACAAGCAGAAAACTAAGCTCAAGATTAAGTGATTCATCTAAAGCTAAAAAATAATCAAAAAGGAACCATGTAAAGGCTTCCAGTAAGGTACACTAAGAACTAACTAAACCTACCTGTCTAGGCTTATAGGAGTCTATTAGTCCATCCATCTATCTGTCTACCTATCCATCTATCTATATCAAAACAAATGAAAGACAATAAAGACAACAGAGTGCCCAAAACATTAACTAAGATCACTGTGCGTCGGGTAAAGATTCTCCCTGCTATGAAAGATGCCATGAGTTGGATGTAACTACCTAATTTTGAAATTCAAATCATTTTATATACATAGTATGGGTATCAGTAAAGAAAAATGAAATATCAGGGTTGATTAATCATCACTCTCATACAATAAGCTGCAGTGATTATGCCACAGATTTTTTTCATTGCAGAGCTATGAAGATACGACATATGCTTAAAAAGTTTCTGCAAGCAGCAACAAGTTTTGCATCTAGGAAAAGAATGAATGTTCATCAGAGTCACACTGCAGATACAAGTAGGAATTTTCTACAGGAATCTTCAGCATTACCCACTTAACAAAATTACACATTGGTTTACAATGAGTATTTTCTAAAACATTAAGACAACCTAAAGACTAGGATATCCTTACAGAACATTGTACCTGCTAAGCTCTCATTAGGTACAGAAAAAATCAGAACATAACGAAGTTATGAGTTAGGTGTCTTGCAGAGCTATTTCAAAAGTACCTAGATGCAATAAGGATTGAAAATTAAATTTCAACTCCTGTTCAACTCCCTGTTGCAAGCATCTAGGCTCCACACACTTCCTATTTTCTCTATATTACCTTGAGATTAGAGCTACAGATCCTGTATTTCATAAAGACCCCACAAGGCAGAAGTCCTAGAACATCTCAAGCTGCAAAGGACGTGCTTCAGACAAAACCCTACCTGTGAGTCCTGCTGGCACACCAGCTGATCTGCTTACTCTTTTCTGAGAGCTAAGCCTAAAACCACAGGTTACTGCACAATGCAGAACCACATAAATTACCACTATAGCAGCTTTACAACAAATTTACTCCACCAACATATAGCACATAACAGTGAATGTTTCTGAAAAAAAATGGATTATCAGAGTTCATTTACTTCGGCTTTTTTATTTATATTATATATTTATAACTCTTATGCATATTTTAATTTATAAAATGTCATATGGAAATTTGATCCTATCTAAATATTAGCCAATATTTGCTATTAAATATTAAAAATTATTGTTAATTAAAATAAGGACTTAATTAAAAATTATTTTCTTCTTAAATTCCTAACCATTTATTAACCAAATACATAAGTGCACATTCAAAACTGGTAAGATACTGGGTTTTTTGTTCATAGAGAATTATCTACAAGTTGTTTAAGAAGTGGATTATGTTAGATAAACAAGGTGTAAATCAAAATTTAACATGATAACACTTGCTACTCTATGTCAATCCCCCTCTTCAGCTTTTCCAAAATCTCTTTTCTTCCCATGAATGTGTTTCAACCTTATCATAAATACTCAACAGATTGACGTATCATTTTGAGGGTTAAGCGAATGTCTCAGAAAACAGAAGATAAAATCCTGATGTCCTTACCAGTTTTCAGTATGCATTCAAGTGTACAAGACTACATTTTTAGTAATATTTTTCTCATGTTTTGTAATTCCAGCATTTAAGTCCCACTGAGAGATCTGCCATATTAAATGCATATTAAACAAATCAACTGCAGTAAACTTATAAAATATTTATAACCTGATCACTGTTGCAGACAAAACGTAGAAGAAATATAAATATGACTATTAGCCAGTATATACAACAGGGGGTATGATGAAGGCTCTGAAGAATGAAGCAGGATTTGCAGTACAGATTTCCAAAAGGAAACAAGTGTGCAAAAGCACCCTGAAGAATAGTGCAGTGATCTAATCTTTCAGCCTGCACTAAACTTGTTCATCAGAACTTCAGCTTTATTAACTCCTGCTTTCTATACCTAAACAGCACTTGTTCCATGATGTGGCATTCAGCAGAATGCTCTATGAATCACAAAGAGAGCCCTGGAACTGGCAAAGATTCAGAAAGATAAGCTTTCAAATGTATCAGTACTACATTATTTTAAAAATACAGGTACAAATGCTATGGAGCTAAACAGGATTTAATGGTAATTTCTTTGGTAATCTTCCAATTTCTGCCATTATTTTCTGAAATAAAGGGTTTCCTCCTTCTGAAAGTACTTAAGAAGAGTCAAAAAGTCACATATGATGAAAGTACATGATGCATTTAGCAAAGCTGATTCACCAGTGAAACCAGCCTACTGCAGGCCTCACAAAAATTTCTTCTCTAGAAGAAATCTCCTTAATAAAATTTCATTTCATACCCAAAATGATATCATCTTAACTAAAGAAGAAGAGCACCCTCATAAGGAACAGCCAGAGGATGAGTGGCAGATGAATAGTTTTGTCTCATTTTTTAAATAGCATTAAAAGCAACCAAACAACAAATCTCCAACATAGTGCAAATTACAGCTGTTGAAATTAAAATGACCCCACACAGCCAGAAAGGTGTAGCACTGCTGAAATTTGACAGCTATTAGCTGGAAGATGAAATGCTGGAATATGTACAGCTCAAATCTTCATAATAAAACAATCACCTTTAATATAGAAAAGCCTATCTGAGAAGAGCAATTACACAGATTTAGGAAGAAAAGATTGCACTTTGTTGCTTGTCATGTTAGAAGGTAGTCATACTTGTTTAGGAATAACAATAAAACAGCTGATACCACTGTATTGCTATCAGTATACACTGTCATTTCAGCAACTACGAAAGACAAAAAGTAGACTTAAAAACAGAAAAGCTCACCACTTCTTCATGCCTGCATTTTCTCACATTAATTCCATTAATCTGTTATTAAAAAGATAAAGAGAAGACTTACTCTACATTTCATAAGCATAGATTTCATTTCACTTTTCTAGAAAAATACAGACAAAATAATTTGCAGTTTTACTCACCTGTAGAATTGCATCTCCTATAAAGAGCAAACCTGAAAGTTCCGCTGAAAACAGAAAGCATATTTTTCACTCACTTTGTACAAAACATCCAACATTTTGTGTACACGAATTCTTATTCATTTAATGTTTTTGTATAATATTTTAAAATTTCAAACAAAAACCTGAGAAAAACCCCATCATAAAACTTCCAAATAAATACAACTGTATTTTCTTTTTTAAACCCAAAATACTGGTGTATCAGTGATACAATTAAAGAGGCTATTCAGCCCAAGCACACGACTATGAAATGTCATCTATCAGTCACTAGCACCTTTCAGGCCATTCTGGCAAGGTGTGGTTTATTTTTCTGAATAGAAAATGACTGCAGGACTAGGTCTTATTTGCCTGTGAGAGATCATTTCTTACAAAGAGAAAAAAGCAACATGGAGACTCGAGAGTTACTTAAGAATAACAAATTTAATTTTTAAGCTTTTAGTGGAGATAAAGGACCCTTTAGATCCTGCATCTTGTTAAACTCTGATAAATAACATGGACTATTAATGCTAGATAACACTTACACTTGCTTAAGAGCTAGAAAATCAATATATCATAAAAAAAACACCAGCCAAACTGAATGAGATTTTTAAAACAAAGCTGCATCACAAAGACATTTACAAAATCTAATTGTACACTTCCAATTTTTAAACATTGTGTTCTGTTGCAGAGCTATCTGATGCAAATACACCTTATAAGCATACCAGAAATATAACAAAGATTATTTAAGTGTCTATAAAGAAGTTAATAACCCCCAATATGCGAACTAAGGGACGCTAACAGATTACATGAGATTATTACCTATAGTATTCCATGTCAACACAGAATACACTGTCTGGAAAAAGCTAGTATCAGACTTGATCCAAAAACTTTATTTTTTCCATGAACTGTAAAACTGAAATCAATATTGAGATAAATTATGATACTCAAGTCCATGTTTGAAGGAATGGTCCTATTAGCAATATTTAACAATGGATGGTTAAATTATTGCAGGACAGACATTCTGATTTATTTTGAGGCATAGGCTTTGGGTCAAACAGCGTTTTCTGTATCAAAGTTCTCTAGTCCAGGAACATGGCATGACACTTTCTGCATCTCAAGACAGCAGTCTCCCACAAAACAGATGACCCTCAAAACTAGCTTTCTAAAAATCACTAATATTTTTACTGAAAGCAGTAATGAAGATTATATCACAGCTAGGTATTGGGGCTACAAACAATGCAACAGCTACTGCAGCAAAAAAATAATGACAAAAATAAAACTGCACTTCAGTGTGCTCAATTAAACTTAAATGTATCTTTCTTATTTTTCCTGCAGTGCTTAATAGCATTTTAAGAGCTACTGCATGTAATATATGCCACATTTTTATGTATACTTTTTATGTACAGTTACATGCATACTGAAAAGAATGTAGTCACAAGCATAACTTCTGAAGGTAAACCTTATTGCCTTCCTTAGGGGCTCATTCCATGCTGCTCCTTAGCCTCCCTAACTCCAACTTTCACATCCACCTTTCAGGGTTGGCTTTTGGCTCTCAATATGCCGACTCTTCCATACCTCTCTTTATCTGTGTGGGTGAATATGAGAATTTTTTTATGCTAGCATATTTTTGTTGAGAAGAAGCTGAGTTCTAGAATTATTGCATTACAGATGGAGGGAAGTGTTTCCAAGTTTGCATTTCTGGCCTTACACAAATACATACAAACATCACAAAGATATTAAGTACACCATATTAGTACTGTTTCAAAAACTTTCCTCTCTCATAAAAGTGCACATCTTGAGCTGTTTAACTATTATGCATGTATCATTCCAATAAGTTCAAAACATTGCCAGTTAAAAACAATACAGAAATTCAGCACCAGCTCTGTTAATATTAAAAACAAGTATGGTCAAGACTTTATGCAGTACCATCTCAATACCACTTGACAAACCAGGTTAAAAAGTCATGCATTCCCCTGCTATATTTCCGTGATTTAAGAGCCAAGCATTTCATCTGCTACAGCTTCCAGAAAATAACTACCAGGAAGTCAAAGCCACTAAATCATTGCCTTTTGTTAAATTTGTGAAACATTTTCATTCTATCAATACCTTCCTATTTCTCATCTTAAAAATAACGCTTTAAAAGAATCTTTTCTCAAAAAGAAAACACAACAAAATGTTGAAGACTTTACAAACTATTCCAAATATCAGTTCTGTACTTTTTCAGAAAGTTTCTGAGGAAGAGGGAAATCATAAAGACATGGGAGAGAAAGGGTTCAACAGTATAAAAGGGTTCAGTCAGTATTAAACAATTACTTGTTTAATACTGACTGAAGAATCTCAAGTTCTACTACATCTTTCTTTAAAGGGAAAATTAAAGTACAGTGTAAAAAGCTGATACCTGATACCTACCTCTTTGTTCTTTGGAAATCTTAGAAATGACGACTGGAATATTATGTTCTGCTCCACCCTGAAAACAGAATAAATTACAATTTTTGTTAGTCACTAAAAATATCTTTTTGCTTAAAGTTATATTTTTTTCCCTTCTCTAAATGCAGTTTTTAGAGAGACACAGCAAATAACTGATTCTGCACTTCCTCTTTTTTAATGAATATTTGATTGTGATTAATTACTTATTGTCTCACATAAAGTTCTCAGTTGCCGTCATTAGCTCAGGAAGTGAATTCAGAACTCTACCAGACTCGAAGAAAAAGGACATCAGTTTCTGTGAATTCTGGAGAGCTTAATGTATGAAATGTGTCCTGTAAAAGCAGAATGGGCATCCAACTACAATGGCAACCACACTGTGACTGCTTAGTTTTCATGCTGGCAAGAAGGAGGTAAATAAAAGCACAAGAAAAAAGGTTTGGACTTTTCATCTCAAAAGCAGCCTTTATTTGTTGCTGTCTGTCACACAAGCACAAAGAGGGAAGAAAGCAGTGGCATAAGTAACAAGGAACAGAAAAAGAAACATTAAGAAATGGAACAGTAGGTGTTCAATAAATGGAGAGAAATAAAGGAAAACCGGATGATAGTTTCAACAGCTCAACAACAATTCAATGCTGTTGCTTCATTCAATTTATCCTGTTGGGACTGGAAACATTTATGGTGCTTAAGAACAAAGTAATAAAAATAAATCTTAAATGAAAAGGAAATTCAAAGGAAGGTAAAGGCAAATATACAGAGAGACACAAATATTTTTTCCTCTGCCGAGAGCATCAAAGCACACACTCAAATGCAGGCTGTACAAATTCAGGTCACCAGAAACCAATGTCTGCCACACTGTTGTTTTCTCTAGGAATCCTGGTTAACAGTTTGCTTACTCTTCTTTCCAGCAGACAGATTTTACTTTGGAAATAATGGCTTTTTTAGGTCCAGGCACCCAGTGTCAAGACGTGAAAAGGACTGACAGAGGTATTTCAATGGCCTAACAACACACACCCCTTCCTCCTGCAATAACAAAGTGTTTGAAACTGAACAGATTCTTGCACTCAACACTTCTTTCTGTCATGGAATAAAGACAAATTTCCTGTGAAACCATAGAATGTTAAATAGGATAAATGTCCCATTTGCTAGAGGCTATCAATGCAAATGGCCCTAAAAACACTGAGTTAATAGGGATCTCAGTAATATTACAACAATTATATGTCTACAGAAAAAGGTCTACTGGCATTGCATGAGATGAGAGTTGACAAGCACAGAACGTATCAGTATTTCTAGCACAGACTGAGTGTTGACTCCACAAAAACAAGAGGCTACCATCATTTCAGTTAGGCTGAGAGATGTATTCAGACTAATTAAGTTGCAGCATTATAGCTTGTTGAATATTTTTCAGTAGTTTTCACCAGAAGAAAGGCAACAGTGAAAATTGGCATCACTATAGATAATGAGTTCAAGCTCATTAAATTTATAGGTTTCAACCTATGGCCTCCAAATTTTCTAGTTACATGCAAATTTAATTTCTTCAAAATGTTTCAAACAAACAGAAAAAATAACTGTGTCACTTTCTTCCCAAGCCTTCAATGTCATGCACATGTTACACTATTCAAGATCTTTAAAGCCCAGCAAAGAGTAAATTTTAAAATGGCCTCCCTGCCCCCTTAGACCCGAGGCTCCATTAAAGCAGGAAATTACTTTTATTACTAAGCCAGCCTGTAATGCACACAACATGACTATTCCTCTTTCATTGTATTGAATCTACCTAAATCCATTTACACTACAGATCTGAGGAAGCTTCCAGTAGTGTCCTACTGAAGACAATTATCTCCTCTCATTGCATCCGAGTCTGACCTGTATGAAGGCTTATTTTTAAATTAGTAAAAAGATGTAGTGCCTGCTATTCTAAGAAACAAAAAATCAAAACAGGAAACAGCAAATAGTTGACCACCTATCTATACCCAGTCACTGTTAGCAATTTGTAGCAAACCATATTTATTCTGCCAGCATCTTGTGTAATACTACTTCAGGCTGACACTGCAGCCTTGCATCCTGCAATCTCCTCACTTGATTCCCTGTCCTGTAGAGGAAAAAGTGTTTGCATGTCTAAAATCTGGTTTTACAGTCTCAGGAAACTGTTCTGAAGAGGCCCTTGGGAACAGGGGCAACTTTTCCACTGCTTTAAACTTCCTCGTCCTCTAGCATGGACAGGTAGTTATAACCTCAGAGCAGAGGATGGACAGAAATACATCAAATAGTGGCACTGAAAACATAATGGTTCAGACCTCTACCAGACTCTAACAATGATCTTTGTCATGCAAATTTTCTTTGTCGTTCTTCCTAAAGCAGGGACAAGCCTGGAATAACAGCAGCTGCCCACCTGCTGAGGTGGTCCTGCTAGAGGAGGCAGAGGAACCTCTAATCACTGGCAGCTGATTGAAGGTCACTGTCCTGGATGTTGGCCACTACTGGTGAGAGGTCACCCACACCTCCTTACAAAGTGTCACATGATATATTCCTGAAGATTTTTTCTTATCCCAGTTTTTATGTGAGAGGGGTTTTTTCAGAACTTTTTGACATATGAAAAATAGGGCAATCGAAAGCAGTAACTTTTATTGACAAAGGGTGGGGGGTTTTAGCTCTAAATATAAATAAGAAATTTATTTCCTAAAAAAAAGTTTATAAAACATCAGACCAGCTGCTGGACGTTACCCTCATCAGAGTTAGACAATGTAGCAGACTATGACTTCATACTAAAAGGAAGCATTTCCACTAGCAAAAACAGCTTTAAGGTCTATGGACGCTGAAATTTTTGATTGAGTCAAACTGAAAAGTCAAACTGAATCTCAGAAGATCTGTCATCTGTTCACCATTTTTAAAGAATGATGCAGGAAAATGGCAATGTACTGAGTCCTGGTAGAAAGAGGTCAGATTGTAACAATAACCTCAGTTTGTTTAATGAACTATCAATTTTGTTGCCTATTTCTTCAGGAACACTACACTCCGAACATTGAAAAACAGGATGTTCTTTCAGAAATCATACACTGAGCAACATCTTTTGTCAAAGCTCTGAATCTCAAACTTATCAGAGATGTGATAACTGAAATACTACACTACACTTACCAAATTCTACATCTATGTCCATGGCTATTCCTTCACACACAAACATTTAAGAGGAGGCTCCAGAAAAGAGAAAATAATTCCTTCAGAAGAGTGTAAACCAGAGCAGGTCTCCTTCAAATTCAATCACTGTTTCACCACTAACCTCAGTTAAGATGTACAGTAAAACACCAGGTTTTCAAACCCTGAAAGAATGGATTATAATCTATTTTTTAAAGGGCTGAAGTTTAGGTCTTAGATAAAAGCCAACCTTACAAGCAGGCTTTTTAAGCAGTTAGCTGAATCTATGATTTTTAAAAATACAGTTGGAACATCCAGGTAATAAGAGAGAAGAAGAGTTTCCCTCATAGACAAGAAAAAAAAATAATCATTTAATCATGGAATTATTAACAATTTTTCCTCCACTCTTCAGAAAAAAAATAATTCCAAGGGTTCAAAATACTTGCAGTGGGGCAAGATATTTTCAAAGTTTACCCAAGAGAAAGTTAGAAGGTGACTTCATCATGTGAAATTTCTGACAGTAATTGGGTGTTTTAAGGTAGCAGAAAAAAACCCCATGATAATGCCCTAGACCTGATTGTCAAAACTAGGCAAAATCATAACAATGCCCAAACAAGTATTCTAAAGTGAGGGTCATTAATCACTGTACTGCTGGAATTAACACCTCAGATAAACTGCATCCTCTGATATACACCACAGCCAGAAAGCAAGTCCTCAAATAACCCCCATCCTTCATTAGTCCAGGAGTAGTAAAATAACAGAAAATACTGAAGTTCCAAAGGGCTGTGGAAGTTACTGGCACAAGGAGGAGAGGCCTCAGTCCTTCTCACTCCTTTAGGGTGACTTGTACACCTCTACCTTCTGGCACAATTTCAAAATAATTACATTTCTATTTAATATTAATATCAAATATTAAGGTCTTTATTAACATTCAGGAATCTTACAAAACAAAACAAAACAAAACAAAACAAAAGCATAGCACCAAATTTTTATTCATCTGCAAGACTAAGCAAACCATGATTGAATGACACATATTAAACCGAAAACTGGCACTTTTCAGAGTTTTTGGAACTGACATGTCAGTTCATGCCATAAATATAAAAGTCCATTTCAGTGAGTCTTCATAAAGTTTAAGAGAGAGCATTGCACATTCATTATTTAATTTATATTTTTAAATTATATTTTATTTTATGCAATGTACATAATACTTAAATAACGTGATCTTGAGATTATCAGCAATGCTAATTCTAAATGACAACTCATTGTAAAGTATATGTAAAAATCAAGTTTATTGATTCCTGAGATTTGCTCTCCAATCATCTAAAGTCCTTACTGTAACTAGTTATTCCTTGGCAACATCTAAATAAAACCTCATTTACTCATGCACTTGATTTTACACTGACATTCATTACTTCCTCATTATTCAGTGTACCATAACCTATCATGATACCAGAGGAAAAAAAAACCTGAGTGTTGCTGACCAAACTGATGAGAAACTTTGGTGACAAAATAGCAATTAGCTTGCTTTGAATAGAGGTCTTCATGGGTTAACAAGATAACAGCAAGCACACCAATTTTTAAAAATTAATATTTCTATTCAGCAATATTCTTATCAATGACAACACAAATGCACATTAATCCTTCTTATGAGTCACTTATAAGGTCAGTACTAGCAGATGTTCATAGGAAAATCTATACTTTCACTTTATATGCATAATTTAGGCCTCTTTGCATTCATGTGAAGTACACTTCATTTTTTCCATTGCTATCTTGAGACTGAGAACTGCTGTGTTTAGAAGATAAAATTAATCTTGTGTTGTCTACACTCAGATTCAAAGCTAAGGTAAGGTTTTCAAAATCATAGATTACATTGACAAAGGTAATTAACCCTTCCTCCCTCTCCTAAAAAGGACCACCTTACAATTATATATGTTCTTAAATCTTACTGAAGAAAGCAAAAACATGGCAAGATGATAAATTGCTGCCTGGGCTTGATCTACAGAAAAATACACAATACAAGCAAGCATCAACATTTTTTGTCCCATTAATTGCTTGCAGTGCCTTAATGTGATATTCTTTGTAGGAATTGATGATGAACTTATTGGCTGTTCCATGTGCTTGCCACTGCAATTCAGCAATCATTAATAACTATTTAAATTAGAGCAAAGCTTAACACAAGTACAGTCTGTACAGTTGAAAACACTTTTCAACTCTTATATCCAACCTTATTACAGAGTTGATCAGCTTGAGTCTTAAGGGAATGATTGCCTTCCATTCCATAGGGCAGCATAGTTCTGGTTGCCTTCTGTGATAGTATCTAACATACAAGAATATGTTTCCTGTCTTGTTTCTAATACTCTAAAATAGTACTTGCACTCATCAACAGTAACATTGACTATATACAAGGACTTTGTGTAATATGCAATAATAGACAAAAAAAAATCCTCTTACCTTTATACTTAATCCAAATCCTCCTACAGTCTGTCTTCTAATTGTTACTGTTCTTTCCTGAAAAAAAATAAATCAAGTTTTGCTAGATTTAATGTCTTCTGCCAGAACAGAATATTCATACCTCAGGAAGATTTTTCTACATATTCATCCTACATTGATTTTTGTTGCTTTAATGAAGTTCTGAGTTCCTGAACTGAAAATCCCATGAAACCGACTCTGCAGATGAAAAAGACAAAATCTGGAAGAAAATAAGGGATCCTGTCTCAAAAAACAAACAAACAAAAAAATCATTTGTTCAATTCACATCATCCTAGCAAGTACTGCAGTGCATAAAGAACAGAACTGTAGAGTTGGACAATTATGGCACAACACACACATTTCAGAGGCTAAGGCCTTGGCTAGTCCTAAATTGGTCCCACATGCAGGTTGATCACTACATGTTGAAGTACTTACACTGCACTCCTGTAGTGCATTTCCCAATTCAGTTTCATCTGAAAGGAAAATAACTTGTGCATGCCAAGACAACTCATTGATGTGAACCAAAGCCTAACAAGCGCACACGTAGCATGAATTCATTTCAAGCACAGTAATGATCCAAATTAAAAAAAAAAAAAAAACAAGAAAAAAAACCAAAACCAAAACCCAAAACCACCAGAAGCTAATACAAAATCAGCCAGTTGATCTCAGAACAATGGTTTCAAAATCATTACCTGTAGCCTACAATTATTAAAAGCAGCCCATCTTTTTCCTTTTATTGCCTGTCTTAAAATTTGTGCTGTAAAAACTGAAGGCTACTATCTGTCTCAGACATGAACATTTACAAAAAAGACTTTTTTTTCTCCCTAGTTTGTCTGTTGACTTTATACCCAAAGATCATTTAGAATTAGTACATTTAGGTAGTGGTAAAATAAGTTATTAGCAGTTATACCATATATCCAGACTCAAATATATCAATTTTATAGATTTCTGAATGTCCTTTACATGTAGTCTAGATTTTACACTCATTTAATTACATATATATCTATTGTATGGTATAAGTCTTCATGCATGTTTTAACTATGTATGTTATGTTTACCTATATTTATTTCAGCATAATCAACACAGGTTGCCAGTGTCAGTCAGATTTGAACAGATCATCAGGAATGTAGCAGTGACGGAGAAGAAGAAATATATACACATGTATTTTTTTCTGCCTTACTACATTTACAGAAAGAAAAATAAAGGAGCCACCACATAAGTTTTGGAAAACTGCTATTGCTGAATTTTGGTGAAATTTGGTTTTTGTGACAAATATGAACTGTGTAACTGTAAACTCATCCAATGTTTTGGACTGAAAGACAAAATGGATTGCCTAAAATGAGACTAGTATTAATTCATTTAGGCTAATGCTTGCAAAAAGTAAGATGTTTGCAAATATTTATTCTAAGAAAAAGGTACATTTTGCTGTTAAATAGCCAAACATGTCAATTTTCATTTTTAACATAAACTTCTAAAAAGGAACTTTCATAATGCAATTCCACAGACTGGGTTCAGGCCACAAACTGTACTTAGAAAGCCTTTTGTCTGCCACAATTTCAGATGCAGCTGACAATATATTCAGGATAAACCAATATAGGCCACAGTCTGATGTGTGGTCTAAGCTGAGTTTACATAAATGAACACAAAACACTCAGCAGTGGCTCCACTGGGAGCTGTATTTTCCCTGTTTAACTTCATCTTGTTTCCACCTCCAGCTTGTCTTGAACATGGAGTTAAGAACAGAAACTTGACTTGTACACTCCAGTCAATATATTCTGGTATTTTTGTTATACGTGCTCAAATCAAATGGAACACACTTGTGCTAAGATAACATTGAAAAATAGCAACCTTTCACTGAACTGTCTTGAACTGGCAAGAATTACATCAACCAGGAACAGAATAAAGGACAACACTTCTGGACTAAATTTCAAACTAAGTAATATTCTCAGTGAAAAACATGTAACTTCATTAAAACTTGTACTTCATGATATGTCAGTAGTCACTGCAAATACTGGCAGCTGAACATATTCTAAGCTGAAACGACATATTAAAAAAACCTAATAGAAAACTATACTGCAGAATGCTTCTGTCCTTGTTGTCTTTCTTAGCCCAACAGGCACATAAATACCCATAAAAACGAGTAAATAAAAAATACTTTTTGGTTTTCACTCAAGCAAAGGCAGACTCAAGATAGTCCTGAAAACACTTGATTCAGGGTCTTCTGTGAGTTTGCCAGTGCTGACAGAAAACTAGAAACATTTCACATTGGATTTCAGCATTACTTTTTTACGTGAAAAAAAATTGCATGCTAGCGTAGAAGATTTCTAAATAGGCAAAACTGTATAGAAGGAAAGAAACCAGAAAAATTTCAAGACACTTTTTCAGCACAACATAATTTATCAGAGGGTTTTGTCTAATATTTTTTCTAGTTTCTTTTCCATCTCCACTGAAAGTTGATATTAAATATTTTGGGACTAGACAGTTACTGAACTGAATTTCACTTCAAAAACATACTGCAAACTAGATTCACTTGAGTGATGTGTTATGTGCAGTGAAGGCATTGCATTGTATTCAATCTAAGCTAATTCAACACATCTCTCAGTCTTACAATAAAGAAATAATACTTCACTTAATTGCAGAGTTACATTTTCTGTACATTAGGTTAGCTAACAATACCAAAAATGCAAATGACCTTCAAAAGTACAAATCAGAATTACATACAAGTTGTATATTTCATTAGTAAGCCATCAATAACCCCCTCATCTGCAATTTCAAACCCCACATAAACCTTAGAGTGAAAAAGCTTTTCCAGAACAGTTAGAAGCATGAGACATTTCATACACCTCATTGCATTGGGATCAAGCCCAGCTCTAATCAGTCATTGGTCAAGGCAAGTTTATTTTTGTAATCAATAAAGAAAAATAAGCACATTCAATCCTGGTGGGTCAAAGCAAGTGTCCAAATTAGTTGTTAATCACCTTCATCAAGTATAGAGGCAGGATGTCAAATTTAACTTGGGAAAGATGAATCCCTCCCTTGCAACTTCCAAAGTAACTTGAATAAGTATTTTGATGGTAGATACTTGCTTTGATGTGTTTTGGCAGAAAACTCCTTTGTCCAAGTAATTTTACGTTGTGATTTGCTCATGACTTATTTTATATAACCCTCAAAAACCCCAAACCAAGCTTAATTTTCAATGCCAGTTTCAACCCAGGTGAACGGAATATACCTTGTCTGCAAAGCATTATACTGTAATGTAAAATATTTTTATTATAAGGATTAATGCACAAAAGAAGTTTAACCAGCAAACTGAAGCAAATTATTTTGTTCTGATGCCTTTAATTAGCATTTCAAATGAACAATAACAATAATAAAATGCTTTTCTCTGGTCTAATAGATTTAAGTTCTTAAAATGACTTACAACTATTGATTAATAAAACATGGCAAGAGCTCTGGAAGCCCAAAAAATTTGTGCAAGTGAAGAAGTGTTATAAGTATCCTGATTGACTATACTTGTGTTGGTCAGGTTAAAAATACTGATGTTCCATTGATTCTCTATTAATATATTTATGCTTTCCACTCTTTTTGCACCACATGACATTCTATGATTGAATTTGCAGTGGTTTTGCAAATTCCAAAAGCAACTTCATCTCCAAGTTTACAAAATAAAACTTGGTTCAGATGAAAAGATATTTAGTTCACTATCAAGACTACACAATGTTCTGTCAGCTTGTAATTCCATTTTCACATTTGTTATCCACGTTATACCAAACAGAGGGAGGGTTAGAGCTCCCAGGACCCTTAAAAGCAAGATTCAGAGTAGTGTTCTTGCTGTTTCCTGGAACAGAACTAAAGTAGTTATCATTTTATTGAAAAACACAAAGCTGCTGCCATGCTCTCAGCATTTTCCATGCCTCTCAGAAAATTCCTTGTCCACACATATGTTCATTGACTGGAAAGGACAGCAAAGAGTTTTGCAAAAAAAAAAAATCCCTCAGAGCTATGCAGTGAAACAGACAAACAATTTTGAGGCTTTCATTAAAGAGCTACAAAAATTTGTTCTTAAAAGCCATATGATCTTCTGGGGAACATAAATGTCATCATAAGTGAAATCAGAAATGAAGAATGACCATGTGAGCACAGAGCAACTGTAAATAGAGAGGAAAGGAAATGCAGAATCCTAGGTAATCATTAACTACTTACATTTAGTCAAGAGTTAATGTTATTTTTAAGTTACATCTTGGAGCACCGTAAAAATTCAAGTATTTCACACTGACTGGTATATGATGTAAAAGAAAGTTTATAATTGCTTAAATAACTCTTAAAAATAATATTTAGTTAGCAATCTTTTCAAACTATCAATCCTGTATAACATAAAGCAGTCATCTAATGTGACCTAATAATCTAAAAATATGTCTCTGAAAAAAGTAAAATACATATTGAACGAAAGGATAAAGAAACTTCAAAAATCTTCACAAAACTGAATTAACAGCATGTGAAACTCAAATATACCATTTCTCAACCTTTTTCCCACTGTGTGGTTATTCATCTGGTGAGTCTGGATATTCATCTTCCAAGAGTAAAGGTATGAAGAATTAGTTTGCCTAGGTATAGAAAGAAAACAAGACCTCTCTTTTCAGAGGATAGAACAGAGACCAAGGTATTTTACACATGGAACATGATAAAAAGCTGAGAGGTCTGCAGCACAAAACAGTGGATGGGAAAAAAGGAATAGACATGGAAAGGAATCTACAATAGCACAATGACATGGAAAAATGTAAGAAGAAATAAAGGAGGAAAATGTAAGAACATAATTTTAAAATGTAATAGTATAAAGATAAAATCAATATGTTGGCAGCAACTTCATAGATCAACCTGTTAACATTTGATCCCATAATATATTCAAGGCCATACTCTCATATAGTTTATCAGCTATTACTAATACTACTACATTTTGAAATAAGAAAATATGAGAATTTTTTTATTTTATTTAATTATTGCATACATTTCAAGTTTTTAAATCCTCTTTCTGGTAATGCTCTGCTCTTTCTTAGTGACATTTCTTTGGATTAATTTACATGGGCAAGCTTTATACTCATTCTGAGTATAAAGGACACAGGACACAGGTCAGTCACATTTCCAATTTGAATTAATAGTGTTAACAAGGTTTGCCAGCAGACTTGCTCATCTGCTAACAACTTCTATCATGTGGCATTTGAAGCTTGTTTCATTATTTCAGTTCCTCGTGCAACTGGAGAAGGTTGGCAGCAAGGGAGGGCTGCAACAAGCCTGGTCAACTGGAAATCCCCCTTCCTCTGCAGCTCTGCTGGAGACTGAGGATGGCAAACACAGCAAGGTCGTGTAGGCTGTTAATAGTGACTAGAATAAAAAAAAAGTTCTCAACCCTTCATTTGTTCTTACTCCAAAATGTTCCCGGTCCTGCAGCTTATGCTTGAAAGCTGAAACATTCACCGAAATATCTACTTATAAAATGTCGATTCATACAATTGATTCATTTTAGAAGTACTGCATTTCTTAATATAGAAATAAAAGAGAAATAAACCTATAAATCCATGGTCAGGATCTGAACTCCCACTAGTTTTAGTAAGGAACATTCTCTGTAGTTTCCAGCTACTGCCTTACATCATACACTGCCATTGATCAATGTTTTGGGTTCTCTGTGTTTTTTCTGATTTGCAATATTTTTCTTTCTTGTGGAGGAAAATATTTCATCCAAAGGGGAGAAGTTATTATTTTCTTTCAAATCTGGCATTATAAATGGCATTTTTAACCTCAGCTGATTGCTACGCTTTTTACTTTTAAGTAGCTGCAGAAAAATAAGCTGCCTTAGGCATTACCTAAATAATCATATTTACATCTGTCAGGTTGTCACTTTAAAGCTGTCCAGATTGGCAGAGAGAAACAAAACTTACCCCCATCTGATAGATACTTGACGACTTCTGTGAAAAAATGGATTCACTTCACTGAATAGCTGACAGATACCAACAAGACAAAAAAACCCAAAGATTCTTACTGGTAGCCTTGTGAAGGTAACAAGAATGGAAAGTGCTTGAAAGGTGACCTATCTGTGCACATATTGGCAATTCTCTCCAAGACCGGTCTCAAGATTTAGGAGCTGCTTATAATATTCAACCACACATCAGAATCAAAATTGTAAATAAAGATAACAGAGAAAATAAGTCAAAACCGTTATTTACCATTTTAAGCTTTTAATTTTTTTCTTCTACTCATTAAAATTTCTAATTTTAATTGAACTTGTTTTACCAACACTAAAATATATGACAAGAAAATTCATAATTTTCAAAAGAGAATGATCCAATGTAGCAGATATAAAATTAACTTTCAGGAAGTCTCAAAAAATTAAATATTGAAGCAGGGAAAATAACTTCATGTGACCTCCCAGACCTGTCATCATAAGGTGATGTGTTCTGAATTCAAATTTATTCTTAAAAATTAATAATAACTGTATTATTGAAATTTTAAAAATCAAGAAAAACATCCAAGTTTTTGAAGTTTGTAACTTAAAAGACTTTTTATAAAAAGCTAAAAAAAATTAGAAAATCTCTAATAACTTGATTTTTTAATACTTTATGGGCTTTGTATATATTTATGAATCTTTCAGCACCTGATTTCACAATAACATGAGGACAACTTTAAAAGTGAGATATCATGTGTTTTTATGCTTACAGTAAAATCAGGACTGTGTAGTTAACAGTACCAGAAAACCGATCTGGCTGCAGTGCAACAATAAGAGACAGTGTTACATGCTGGCCTTGGTAAAGGTGTTTACTGATAGCTTTTTCTTTATCACAAAACCAATTACAGTCCATAGGCTACATTTAGATACAATTGTATCAACCTCAGTTAAACGCTTGGACAAATGCCATGCTACCCTGGGAGCTGTTGCTCTATCAATTCACAAAAAAATGTTCATTCAAGTTTTATTAGTATTGAATTATGACTGACCTTCATACAAATTTCCCCCAAAGAGCCTTAATTAAAAAATCAAACCACTAAAAGAACTAATTAATTTTTAATTAATTAATGCATTTACTACACAGTAGCAGAGAAATAAATTACTTGAAAGAAATGTGACTCTTCTGTATGTTATCATCAGGTGAGTTAGCAGTATTTTGTAAAATCTATGACCCTTTAAAAGAACACTTAAGACAATTTTGTAAAAATGCAAACTATCGTGGTAGCTAACAATTTGCCAGCTGCTTGCAGTTTATTTTTATTCTTTTAGAAAAAAGAGTAGCTGATTCAAATCATCCATCCTGTCAGATGGTACATTGTCATATCCTTAATTTATGGATTTCACATGCACATAGACTCTATGTGTAGAAAAATTTCTGAGTACAATTAGTAAACAAAATTTATTAAAGAAAAGGAGAAAAAATCCACAGCTTCCTAGACAGATAAACTACATATCTTGATATAGCACAGATGTTCAGGAAAGGTGAAAGAAATTGTGAGGATTAACTCTAAAATAAAAATATTGATTCTGCAATGACAAATATTGAAACCTTTTCTAGGAATAAATCTACTTCAGATATGCCATACCTTAGGCTATTTCCTCTCCCATTATACATTTCACCAAGTTCAGCATTAGGCTATCCTGGTTAGTGCAGGCTATTTACATGTATGTCTAAAAAGAGTGAGAGTTGTCTCACTGCACATAGTTATATGGAACACCATACAGCAAACCTGTGAGCATAATTCCAAGTAATTAAAGAAATATGCTTAGAAGGATATAAAAAGATATTCAACAATTCTGCCATCAATAGTGATGAGGTTCCTACATGGTTTAATTCAGCTCTTTTCAGGACATTTCATAACTGCTCTGGGAGAAAAAGGTGTACCTGATCAAGAGACAGCAGTCTTATCTTCCAGTACAAGCTACACCAACTGAGGCATACACTTCCCATAATATAAAGCCTCTCTACAGGCGAGGATTTAATCTGGATTAGTAACAATACTGCCTTCTACACTTTGAGTTTCACAATATGTTCTCATCCCAGTCTTGGTCATTTACACTGGAGCTCAAATCTACATTGGTTATCAGCTAGCAGCATAATGCTGAACTGTCTACATTTCTTTCTCTTGGAAAGCAAGACTTTCTTATTGCATACAAAAAGAAATATATTTAATAGTTATTGATGCAATTGATATTCAAATTCAGATGTACTCCATGGTCATTTGAATGATGGTTGATGCTATATGGAATTGCTATAGGTACAATTGCTGCAGGACCCTCACTAATGCTATCATTTTTTTCAGCCCACTGAAGAAACAAATGCTTTCTTTTTTTAGTGGATAAAACTGGTTTTTTTGCTTATGATCTTTTCTGTATTTTATTTTTCTTACTTCAAACTATACACGACAAAAGAATAAACAAGATTTCTTTGCACCTCTTTAGTGCTGGAAACTAGAATTGTTTAACAATAAAAGGAAGTGATCCAAATTAAGAACTAGGTCCTTATCCCATACACTCACATTAAACACCACTTCATTCCTAAGGAGCCATTGACTTTATTTAGATTATTCCGCAGGATGCAGATCTGGATGCTGCTGGAACGTTAAGTGCCTGTTTAAAGTCTGTCCTACACAGAGGAGCATGCAAATTGATTCAGACTCAACAAACAGAAGAGATACTGTTCTGAACCAGAAACACAGTAATAGCCTTTCGTTCCATACCAGTGCAGCAGTGATAAAGCAAAACTTTATAATCAAATTCTTTAAAGATTATTTATTTAAACAGACTAAAAATTACTTTTACTGTAGCTACTTGTCTGTAAAATTTAACAATACCATTGTTCTTCAGTTACAAATTTTATTTTTATGCTTAAAGAGTTTATTCTCTGAGGCATTCAGTGTCAGTTGCTAATGAAAACCCTTGCTTTGTAGAATTCAGGTAGAAGAAAGATAAATGCGGTCAGTTATCTAGAACAACTGAAAGGACAAAAAAAAGCAACCAAACAAAGTAAAACATAAGAAAAACAAACAACCAAAAAATTAAACTCAATATATCAGGAATAAAACTGAGGAAAAATAGCAAAAAAAAAAAAAAAAGGAATCCTGTGAGACTTGTGTGATTTTAGTACACAATCAAAGCACATGATTCCAGATTATTCAAATTACCTGTGACAAAAGGACAGCTGTTTGTGAAATGCCAATCATCCTTAGTTGGAATGAACATACTGCTAAAAAACCTAGTCTTAATCCCAAAGGAAATCAGGGTAAAGGGTTCAAAAGTCACTAGCCTAACAATGACACTTCCAGGAAAAAGAAACTCCACATCAACCCACTTGATCAGTTAATGAGTTATGCCCTGAATATGCAAATAATATGGGGGAGTTTAACTGGGGAAGCAAATAATCCATTATTTTCAACAGAGTCTTTGCAAAACTAAGGAGAGAAAAACTGTAAGAGAAAGCCTTGCTGTGAAAAGGGGAAAAAAATTAATATGCATTTCATGGAGACATTTAAATAACAATTTCAGCAGGATATTACAGATATTACAGCAGAAAAATGACAGTCGTATTTCTGAGTGATAAAATCTTTTAATAAATAATGCCATAATAGTGTTGGTGGAATAATGGTGCCACAGTGTATGTTGTTAATTGAACAACTACAGCTTGAGCTTGAACTCACAGCTTCTTTCTATCCTGCATGTCCTGTCTATTGAGAAACAGGGTAGTCTGATTGGTAAAAGGAGTATCTATATTCCACATAAAGGATACAGACCTTTATTAGTAAACTGCATTTGTTCAGCATGAAACAGTCAGAAGTTAATGTCAGATTTGTCACACAAATAAACCCAGACTCTGTGGAGACTTTAGGCTGTGTGTTCCTCTTGTTTCAGAGAAAAGATCTAAAGAATTCACCTTCATAATCATGAGAAGTATAATTTGATACATTTTTTCATAAATCTTTCACACTTCTTGCATTGCTAGCATTCTACCAATTTATTTTTCATTTGTGCTTTGTATCTTTTTATTGTATTTGTATTTAGAGATGCAAGTATGGCAACAGCAGCAATTAAGTAATAAAACAGGCATAATAGCATTAACAAAACATTTGTATAAACAGATATCACACCACTAAGCCTCACAAGATTTAACATTAAATTCTATGATTATTTTATTTAGCTCAAAGGGAAACCTGAATGTTTATGACAGTTTCACATAAATCTTAAAAATATCTCTACAAAATTAAATTACATTACCTATAAAAATGTCTATAGAAATGAATACTAAATGTTTTCTATCATTTTTGTACCTATCTCCTAATATTAAATAAAAACTTTGCATTATAATAGTTCTAAACCTTATAATATTATTCTATATAAAATTTTACAGATTTTCCAAATAATTGTCGTTTCTCATGCACAAAACTCAGTATGATGCTTAAATAAGGAATCTGACACATCATGTATAAACAGCAATACATAAACCCCACTATCACACTGTTCCATCTCTGTTAATATGACATGCTGTTAAAACTAGTGACCCTCACAGCATTCCTGAAGTTTAGTGCTGTGCTACTACATGAAGGAATCCAAAGAAACAGAGGATAAAAGGTAGCTCCTCTACCAGCAAAGCCCTGCCCTAAGTGTCTCATCAACTCCACTGAGAATACTCAGACACAGAAGCACTTTGAAGTCTCTGTACTCCCTGCAAAAACCCCTGCTCGTGTCATTCCTCCCACATTCACTGCCTCCAATACCCAAGAGTGAGTGAAGAGAAACAGTACTGCAGTCATGCATAGAACTTATTATCTTATTGCTGCTTCTTAGATTAGTATTGCTAATATTTACTCACAAAAGAAATATTAAAATACACTTAGTGTTAAACAGTATAGAATGGAATACCAATCCATGGGAGCAAATGCATACAGATGTGTGTATGCACCCACACACACATACACACAGCATTTTATCTTTGTAAAGAACTTTTTAAAGAAGAAATAAAAACTACTTACACCAGAATAGAAAGGCTCACCAGACACACAGATCACATCCTGCTCCTGGATCATCAAAATGTCTTTGGCTAAGTGCAGTCGCACTTTGAAAGGCTCCTGGTTACCATCCTGCAGCAAACAAACCCCTGTCTTTGTCTTCCAAGGAAGGAATAAAGAAAAGAAAGTTATTTTCAGTTAGCACTTGCAATTTTTAGAAGTGGTATTTTGAATGAGAATAATTGATAGATAGGTACAGTCACCACAAATATGTTAACAAATACCCAAAACTATTTTCAATGATCACTGTATTTACTGTGTTTAGACTACAAGAGAACAAATGTCACAGTAGTAAACAGATTTTGTAACAATAAGGTGCTATTTCACCTGTTTTTATTTTGTGAAACTCCTTCCAAATTGCTTCAAATAAGCCGTGCTCTTACTTTCAGTCTTTTCATTAAATGATGACACCCCACTTGGATACGAAATAAAATCTGATCCTCCACATATTACACTATTTTTGACATAGAAACATGTAGAATGACACCTCCAAACTAGCCAGATGTGAGTACCAACAGCTACATGAATCCAGTTGTGGGCTATTTATTCCTTGTCTGTGAATACAACATTGATTTAACTTTTTAATGTTCCTTTTCAAATGAGGATGCTGAGCTAAGAATAAGAGAAAATAAATAAAAGACTAAAACTCCCTGTAGTAACTTAGCTCTTGCTCAATTTCTGTATTTCACATTTATGACTAAAGATCAGGAATTCTATAGGATTCTTCAATATACAATAAATGATTTTGTAGCAATTAACAGTGCCTTCATGGTAGTACCTACTTGTACTATCTTTTGGGGCCTTATGCATAAGAGGGTGAGCACAAAAAGAGTTGGCACATGAAAGTACCATCAGTATTTAATTTTCCCTGAAGGCTTTGTTGAAAAAACACTCTTTATAACACTTCATCAATGGACAAAATTCCTATTGGTGGAGCATTTTTTTATATGTGAAATCTGTCTACAAACAATCTAAAAACTTAGTTTTACAAGTAATTTATCAGCATAAGCATTTGCATAGATACATGTATATAGATATATAGATAGATATAAATTTAGATACAGATACATACACATATGTATCTCAGAAGAAAATTCACATACAAAAAGTATTGAAAACCTTTGATTCATGGAAAAATAGCATAAAACTTCCACTATCTTCATAGAGGTCAGATTTCAATCCACAATCTGTAAAAAGTTGGTTTAAGAGGAGATCAAGGGAAGAAAAGTATGTCTCTGAACTTTAAGTGACAAGGCTGACCTGGCTGAATCTGAGGGCTCTTTCTCAGACAAGAGTTTAAAAGAGGATTTTGAAGATCTCCCATTAATGTGCTCTTACATCCATAGCATGGAGAGAACAAACACAAATATGGAACTGACAGCAGGCCACTGGCAAAAGAGGAGTTTAAATCTCTCTCACAAGGCTTTAAAAGAGGTGGAAAGGTCGAGGACTATCTTTAAATAGCTCTATATAATGTTCTCCACTGACAAACTGTTCTGTTACTTCTGCTCCATACTCAACACTCAAACTTCAGAAATTGTTTTTTCTTGGATGCCAGGAGCAAACGTGTATAACTCAGCCATGACTTTGGAAGTGGATCTGACGTTGCTTTTATTCTTTTTAAACTAAGTAAGAAGAAGAAAAAAATGAAGAGCTCCATGCATTGAACTCACATTGAGGTCAGTCGAACCTCGGCTCAACAATCATCCTACACTGTTTTTCTAGTATCAAGGTGTCTTCTCTTGGTTTTTATTTACAGAGTGAGAGAGAAACTGCTTGCCATGCACTGCCAAAATAAATGGATCACAGAAGGAGTTAGGTTTTCAAGTACCACTGAAAAATTCTGTCTCAGTACCACTGAAAACTTGCTCTTTACCCACTAAGATGCCTCCTCTCTCCTTGGAGTTGTGAAATAAGCAGTAAGCGACAATGGAAGTTGAACAATGTGGATTGTAAATACCTATGGTCAAATAAAAGGGCTAACACCTAGAAAATGCCTTTTTTCTGCAGCAAAGTTTGCAACACGCCTTTCCTCATCCCTGGATAACTGGCAATAGAATAAATTCTTCCTCTCATACACTGGGTATAGTAACTCTGCCTTGATTGCACATTTCTTATTTGGTCAATAACCTCATAAAATCTCTAGAGTCCTTCTGCAAAAGCTGAGGGGCTACTTTGTAGGAATTAGAGGCAACCACAACAGGCAAAATTAGATATTAGAATACAATTAAAATTCAAGTCAGTTTCTAAATGCATGTGAGCTGAGCTTATTCAGCCTGAACAAGCAAATCAAGCTTGGGAACAGCAAAATATTTCGGCCCTTGGAAAGATTGATCACACACACTATGGGACCTTATTTACATCAGACATTCTAAAATTTAATGAACCACTTTACTGTTGTTGGGTTTTATGAAAGCTAGTTTACAATACAGTTCAGAATTAAATCTTCAATTATACCACCTCCTTCCGTCTCCTACCTGACAGCAGCATTAACAACCATGTTAAGGAGAAGAATGTAGTTGAGTTTCATTAGGTAACTTCAAAAGAAGACCTTGAGAAAAAAGACTGGAATTTAATTGTTTCATTTTTATCTGCTGAAACTTCTTTCTTGCTGCTCTCACCCACCCCCTTCAAAGTATTCCACAAACTGAGTCAAATAAAGATATCAGTTCCTGTTCCAGAGCTGGAAACTAGGGAAGACAACCTGTATATATACTTTCATGTAAACTGCTGTGCACATCAACATTTTTTATTCATGTGGCCCCAGTAAAATTATTCTGTATAGCCTACAGCCCTGCCCTCTCTTATATTTGAAGAGCTCAGATGGTGTGCCTGTTTGTGTGTATGTGTGTGTGAGGTGTGGGAGTGCAGAGCTATGGCTGATATTGGTTTTTGTTCCTCATACCAATTTTTAAGAGATTCCAAGTAAGGCTGTGCTAAAATGTTTCCCTTCAAGCCTTCCCCATGTCACTGGCAGAGGGCTGAGCCCTACTCCTGTCTTACAGCAGTAGGACCCACACAGCACATCAGCTGAGCTTCTGGGCCATGCAAGGCATCCCCTGGTGCTCAAACGTATGATACACTGCATCACCTCACAGCAGACATGCAGAGAGAAGCAGAGTTCAGATGACAACAGTTTGTTAAACCAATGCACCTTGACTGAGCCCAAACCACCAAGAACATCACCTTATTTACAGAGCTGGGCTCCTGTTGCAAAGATGGGAAGAAAACTGAGTGTTTGAAGTTGCACATTTTTATGAAGCAGAGGAGGTGTGTTAAGGAATGCACATGGAAGCATTGTAAAGAGGTGAAAAAGAAAGAGTTTCCATATGGGAGAAGCGCCTGTGGCTTCAAGCAAAAGCAGGGATGAAGGAAGGTAGTGTTACCTAAGTAACAGATGCAGTGAATGTTGCACCCATCCAACGCTGCCTCTGTCATCTCATTTGACACCATTTTAGGCTGAGTTAGATAAGAACACTGATATGGCAAGAGCTGATGTCCTGGGAACTCCTTATACTTCCTGAACTAATATAATGACAAGAGGAGCTCAAAACTGATCTCCCTTTGCTTTGTGACCCCAGTCTGTGGTGAACTTTCTGCTTCAGGTCACTATCAGACAGTACAGGTTGGCAGACCCCTTAAGGCAGACTGCTTATCCAAAAAATATGGTCACATTCTGATCATTATTAGCAACAAGCCAGTGAAAAAAGGCTACCTAAAAATTATACCCTGACTTACAGCATATTGTCCATAGGGGCTGTGTGAAAGATCTGGCCTGAAGATTCCTTTCCTAAAAGGAATTTAGAAATGCTTACATAGCAAACCAAACATTCTAAATTTGATAAATGGCCTTCACAAATTTTTAAGAACTAATTTCAGAGAAAATACACATGAAAACTACAGTTTCTACATTTATACTACGATCAGAGTATCTACCAAACACATACCAAAATAAATATTGCAGAAGAAACATCATTAAAATCATCTGTTGATTTACCTGTTGATTGTCAATTTCCTGCAGGACTTCCAAAATAAATATATATTTTTTAAATTTATCTGGCCCAAACAAGTCTGCTGGCAGATTTTCTGTTGATTTTTTTTTTTTTCATTTTATGTCTTTGGTTTTTTTCTTGTCATTTATGACCAGGAAAAAATTCTAAAACATTTCTTATATTTTGTTCTCAAAGGGACTTTCTCAGTCTTTGAGGCATTTTTAAATACTCGTAATTAGCTTTCAAGACATGGCTATATCTTCTCCTTTATGCTACTTTATCTATGTCTTTGGCCCTACAGTAATAAAACAATTTATTTAGCTTTGCTGCTTGTAGTTTCATATCAGCAGGAAGACTTCAACAGATATCCCAGAACAGCTTAGTCCACGAACAAGTGGAAGAAAGAAAGAAAGAGGAAAAAAAAAAATCTCAGGACATTTTCTATACAAGGCGACCTGCATTTTTAGTTTCTACTTTGACTATGTTCTAAAAATAAAGTAAGCCTCTGCAATTTGGTTTAAAGCCCCAAAATTTATTTCTACTATCAAGAACAGGATAGCAGTAAGGAGAATGGGTTGCAAAACTGCCTTAAATGTGTACCTAGCTCCTTCAGATTAATATCTACTCTTTTGGATGCTTATTTGAACTGAGGGTGACCTCTGAGTATTTGGAGATATGCCTGTCACTGCTTCATAATCGTAAGCATAATAATAAAAAAGGAAATTGAATCAGAGGTTTAAGGAGGTAATGGCAATGGATTTAAGGAGGTAATAGTAATGGATTCAAGAGGCAGGAATACGTGTCAGAACCATATAGGGGATGTTTTTTAAACAGTTCAGCTACACATTCTGTGGAAGTATTGCTAGCTTAAGTGAAAAGCACTTATATTGTCAAAAACTGGAATGCAGCCCAGACACACAGGGATGTGTTTAGCTTGTCATTCAGAGCCTCTTCAATCAGATACCAACATTTTCCAATCCAAAGGACAGCAAGTCCATTCCTGCATATGAATTATACACTCCAGTCTGAAAGAACTGCTGAAAAATTATGACTTTGGACTTGAACTTATTTTAATTTGATTTGTCAGGTATTTTTCAGGTAAGTATTTGTTGTGGTATTCTTTCTAAGTTATTTTATTGAAAGAATGAATTCTTATCGAGAAAGTCTTTGTTTCATACAATCTGCAATATAAAATGTAAATTAGACATTTGGAAAAAATATATATTTATATAAATATGTATATGTATATATATGAGCTTCTTACTAATCTAAGGTACTTTTTTAGAGCAAAAATTTTACTTTTTTGACACTCTAAGGATGCCACTTTGATGTCTGAATTGCCAGTGAGCTTACTGTGACTATGGAGTTGAACCTAAGAGGTAAGACAATATAAAATTGAAGGCTATTGTTAGAACATGTATGTTTCTTCAAATTTACTTCACCTATTACATGACATTGTAAAAGACATTGTAAATTACCAGTCATTTTCCACAATGTCATTTTGAGATTAAATCATGAGTTGAAGCTTCATTTAAGAAAAGATCCCAGAAACCCATGGTATTAAAAATCCCGGTATTGCTATTTAACATGATTTATAAACAAAGGAAAACAGCAGCTTAGTCTGAAATGTGTAAATCAGAAAATGGCATAAAGGTGACTAGAGACAGACCATAAAAGGATATAACAATATTTAGGGAAGAAATTCATGAGGAAGTTAAATATGGTTTAAAATTTAAAACACCTTTTGTTGCAGGAAAAAGAAAAAACCCAACTAAATGGATGTTGAAATAGAGGTCACTACACCTTTGAATAACAGAACATATCAAATTATAAAGCTTGTAAAGTCTACAAGAATATTTATAGAATTCATAAAGTAGAGGACAAACAGTTTACCAATTCAAATTAATCCTTCAAAGAAACAATGGGCACTACTGTGAAAACAAATGACTAGAGTGTAAGCAAGAAAATGAATGGGGTATTTATCAACTTAAATAAGTTTGATGTTTGATGCCATTTTGGGGGGAGGTGGGAAGCAGCCAAGCAATCAGAAATGAAGAATGAGATTTCAAAAGTTAGAAAAGTTAGAAAGCTGCCAATGCAGCTTGTTCATAAAATACATGAAAAATATGAACTTAAAAATAAATCGTAGGGAAGAATGTTCTAATGCATTATAATCATCCCAAGTCTTCAATTTCAACAGAAGGATACTTTCACTGCAGAGGACAGTATTATGTCACAGACTGAGGTTATCTTCCAAAAGATAGTTTTCAGAATATAGAATAAGGTCAAGTGAGTACAGGAGAGCATTTTAAGAGCCCAGTGACTCTATGATTTATGCTCTTGTAAAGTTCAGAAAGCTCGGGATAAAGGGTAAAAGGTGAGCTAGATAGTGTTATGGTTTAGAAATTGTTAAACAGAAGAACCAACAAAATGGATATATTTGCTGATCAGTGAGGGAAAAGAACATGGAATACTGAATAATGAAATATGAAACAGTGAAAAACCTCTCACAAGTAGCAAGCAGAGAAGCCACACACAGAAAGAATTTAAAAAAATCCCATCTTCAGATACCAGGTAGTTTCCCTTAAAAAATGTATGTATGTGTGTGCAAGATCTCCTCTTTTTGTAATGCCATTTGAATTGTCTAGCATGGAAGGTATTTTCTTGCAGAATAAAACTACTTTAAGATGCTGTGACAGACAGCACAGCCTAAAGATAAGATGCTTGGGGGAGAAAATAATCATAGGAATCACTTTGAGATTGAAAACTAACTCTACCTGTCTACATACATGTGTTTAACCTCTCATTATAATAATTCTGACTGCTCCAATCAGATCTGCTGTAGGAACTTGGGCACAAAGTGCACATCCAGGTAACCTACAAGGAGACAAGACCATTTCAGTGTCCAGATCTCAAACCAAACCCCACTAGTAGACACTAGAATAAATTATGGATGGATGAAAGCATCAATACTATGAATGAACTAAGGTTCCCTCAGAGACCTCCAGAGCACTAGAGCAGCAGTTAATTAGAATGAAAAGTTGTTTAAGGAAAAAAATTGAGTATGTCATGGTTACAATGAAAAACATGATTTAGCCTCAGTGCACCTATGTGGAAAATTTTGGTTTTATGCTAATTGAAACTCAGTTCAAGCCATTAGTAAGGACAGAAGTACCAACAAGAATCTGAGCTGCATGCTCCAGCTTGGGAGAACGATCTCAGTTCTTTCGCAGTGTAGTGGCTACAGCAATGGGATATGCAGATAAAAGGAAACAAAAAGGGGAAGAGGAAGATCTAATAGTCAAGATGCTTCACAAAAGCATTTATTGCCATTATCAAAAACTTCCTAGTAACTATTCTGGCACAGAAGACGAGGGATATTTTTCCCAGATATGTAGTATGACTGAGAATTTAATACAATGGGAGATGGAGGGGATAGAAGCCTGAAAGTTTTAAACATACCAACTAGAGAACCAGTTAAACAAAAATACCTGGGACAAAGTCTACAGCTACTTTATGTTTTGTGTCAATAGTTGAAATAAATAAAATATCAGCAAACTGTTTGTGGCTTGAAGTGACTAAAATAGTGCCAAGATGGAATAGAACTACTGGCTAATTAAGGGTGTAGCACCACAATGGTCTTTTCCTCAGCCACTACCATCACTTTCATAAGAAGCTCACGTACCAGATGAAGTTTTGGTGACAAATTTGGCAAATTTTAAGGTATTAAGAAAATTTTATTAAAAGTAACAGGTGAAGGGTATATATTGGGACTTGAAATACCTGACAGAATGGATGATTATACCTTATACTGACCTCAAATGAAACATCTCATTAAGTAATTAAGTAATTAATACTTGGATGGATGATATTTAAAGTCCAAATAACACCCTGCCCAGTTCCATTAGCCTATTGAAGGTCCATTACCACAAGCTCAAAGGACCACAGGACCACAATGGCAGGTGGGAACCCAAATTATGGACTCGGAAAGGGACACCCAGTCTGGGTGTCCTGCCAGTGCTGTCCTGGGACAGCTTCAGCTCCAGTGTCTGAGTGTGAAACACACTGTGGCAGGAAATTTCCATAGTACCTCTTGGAGTGAGAGGAGGTCAGTGCCTGGGAGCATGGAACACACAATGGAATGCAATTTGGACTGCACAGGACCTGTCATGGGATGTTTAGGGGTGGAACCAAAGGGAGGGGAAGGAATTCAGTGTTTTGAGGAACAAGTATCTGAAAATAGAGGATCAAGGCAGAAAAAAAGGCTAGTCAGTGTGTTTGTCTGGCCATGACCAGAGCCCAACCTGGAGACTGCAGACCAGGATTCAGGGATAGCTGCTGGGCACACTGAGCAACTGCCTAAGCCCCACTACTAGAGGCACCCACAATGTAGATACCTATACCTATACCTATACCTATACCTATACCTATACCTATACATATACATATACCTATACATATACTCTCGTGAGTGGACCTCAATCCTGCTCAGCCAGAGAGGAAAACACGATGAGGGTGTTGGTGCTGTCTGCAAGTGCTCTGTGTTTTGCTGTGAGATCTGTGTGGCCCATCATGTACCTAAATATATATATAGATACCTGTAGTGTATATGTGTGCACTGCCTACATCTGCCTACTGGGGATACATCTTCACCCTCATGACTGTTCTGGACGTGGGCATACAGAGCTGCAGCGGACTCCCCTCTCCTGGGCTTTCAGATCAAGTTCACTGTATTCTCCCCCAAACAAAAATCAAAGCAGACGATGTATTACAATGATAGTGCTAAGGTTTTAGTTGAAAAATACACTTTGTGAAAGCATAAGGGTGCTGATTATTTATTTAGATATGGGCATTTAATGAAAGTAGGTTGAAAATCTGTATTTTATTAGCTTAGTTTTGGGAGGAAAAAGGTAGACTACAGTGTTGGAAGTGACACCCCTGATTCTGTGGCACAAACCCTATTTTACACAAAACATATAAACTGCTGTTGAATCCACCCAATTTAATTTTATTTAAATGCTAGTTAAAGGATCTTCTTTGGGTCTCCAGATTATGGATTTTTTTTTTTTTTTTAGGATGGGTGGAATCATCCTCTCCTTCCCTTGTCTACCATGGAAGCTCTGACAAATCAGCTGATTTTTAAAGAGCTAAATTTGAATCCAATGCCCTCATTAGAAACTAGACATAGAATGAAACAGATCTGTCAGTGTACTTGCACAGTAAAGCCTAAGATAGTACTCATATACCAAGTCATCTTTGTGTGGCTGGTCTTGTCATTACATCTGCTGGACACAGAGTGAAGTTAATTGCCACTAAACAGTTCATAGAGTTTAAAGAATAACAACATAAAAAATGATGAAAATAATACTTATCTTCCTCTTTACCTGAATAAGTGCATTCAAAAAGAAATAATAATAATAAAACCAAAACCAAAATGCCTCAATAACAAGCTTTAACTCTTGGTCAGCCATGAAGCAGTTAGGAAGTTGGACTACATGATCATTGCTGGCTCCTTCCAACTGAAAATACTCTATTTGAAAAGCCAAACCTCAAGATTATTAAGAATGCTTTCTTCCATGCAAACAATCTGGGATATACTGCTGTAGAATTTACACCATGCATGCATCTTCTGAGGTATTAAAGCCTGGTGTATACCAACCCGGAAAAACATCACAGTACTCTTTCCCAAAGGCAAGTTTCACTTTAATATTAGTTTTTGACCCTACTACTCCTTCCAGAATACTGTCATTATTTAGTGTTCTTTAGTCTGCTTATTTTCTCTTCTCCCTTAATTTATTCCAACTGATTCTCAAGTCACAATTGGTTTTAGCTGCAGTTAGTTCTTGATTTTAGTGCTGTTCCAATTCCTTCACTTCTATTTTTCCACAGGATCATGGTCACACTTAAAGTTCTAGTCAGTGTTCTTGTTTCCAGTCCTAACTTCCTAAATGCTGTTTGTCGTTTTCAGTGTACAGGTAGTTGTCACGATTTTTTAATTATAATAATGCATTAAAATCATTACATAATTTGCTGTAAATGGTTCTCATTGTGCATCAGTTGCTGAAGTTGTTAAAATCACATTAAAAAAATTGTTCATAGACAATCACTGAGTAAATAAGATGCCCTCGCTAATGTCAACAAATACATTTTATTTGCTTTCTTTAAGGCAAATTAGTATAAACACAGGAAGTACTTCCCTCATCTCTAGTGGAGGGGGACTGAAGTACTTTGCATTGATATTGTGAAACTAATTCTAGGCAAAAATGACTCTCTTACCTCACTAAATCTGTATGGAATTGCTTTTCATTTGGGTCATCTTCACACTTCCCTTCTCCCCACCCACCTTTCTCCCATACTTCTACATTCCCCTCTTGATTCTGCTGAGCAGCACCAAACAGATTCCTGAGTCCACTGATGTTTTTCTTCATGTACAGGCTTACAGAAATTAACAATTCAAGAAGAGCAAAGCTAGCACGAAACATAGCTACCTGCACCTACATTGTGCCTAAAGAGGTAAATGGGAACACAGGTGAGGTCTAGTGATGATAACATCTGCGCAAATTCTTTCACCTTCTACTACAAAATCCATCTGGCACCATGAACTGATCAGCTGAATAAGTTATATTTGACTATATAATTCCTAAAATTTCTGGGGAAGAAAAAAAAGGGCAAAAAAAAGAAGTATCTTGCATATAAAAAAGGATTAAAAGTTCAATGATTTTCATTCTACTATTGTTTGAAAAAAAAAAAAATGATCCTACCTCTTCACAGGCGGTCCTGAAATCCATGTGCTATGACACAGCAAGTGATATTTGTCTAAAATGGAGAGAAAGATTCCATTAGAATGAAAAAGATATAGCAAAACATAAAAGTTATCTGTCTGAGATGAGCAACTGCAGTTCTCTTTGCTAGGTCCAGTTATAGCCATTGCTTAAAAGGAGAAATGATCAAAGTTTCAACAGGATTAGGAGGATGTTAGAAGTTGGTCCTGGTTCTTATAAGTACACAACCTGGTTTCATTGAATACAATCAAAGGAATGCTTATGTTCCCATCACCTCCTCCCTTTCACAGGGCATTCAAACATACTTTTCTTATTGCAAGTATAAATTTCTTTTTTTGTGTGTTTTCCAAGTTTTCTTTCAAAAGTAGAAGTATACTCAACAGTAACAAAAATAGAGACAATTAAGAGTTGCTCTTCAGAACACTCCCTCTCTTTTAAAAAAAGTATTTTTTCTTTTCTCCCCTACTTAAAAACCATCATACACCAGTACACTTTGTCTCACATTTTATTAATGTACCTAATCTCTCCACAGAAGCAGCTGTCATTTAACAGTGTGCTTACTTTGCAGAAATATTTATGAGTTGAAAAACAAATGTTAGAAAAGTCAGGAATACATATGAGTGCTGGCAAAATGTCACACCAAATCCTGTGATTATTACTTTGCCTGGCCTTTAAATAAAGTGTATTCATTGCCATGCACACTTATGCATTCATTCATTTATGTGATAAAGCCACTAGAACAGGATGCTAGCAGAGGCTGGTAACAGTGTCCTGCTGCTGGATCTGCAATACAAACACTCATGCATCAGTCAGTAACATTTTCAGGAAACACAAAGGAGTCCTGGGCAAAACGGCAGTTTCATTCAATGGCTGGGAAAAAAAAAACAACAAATCCTGTAACAAAATTCTCTCCATCAAGTATTTCATTACTATTTTTAACTAATTATGCACTTGAAATTATTTGTATAGGTACAGTACTCAAAGTTCCAACATAAAATTTGCACCATTAGTCTAATTTAAAAATAAGATTTAAAATTCCTCACATAGTACAATAATTTAAGTCTTAATACTTACAATTAAACCTCTTAATAAAATCTCTTCATTAAGACTCTTGATTTATTTTGCTGCCCTGAATGCAGTTTTAATAAACAGCAAACATATGAGGTTAATAGTCTCTATTTATTAAGCTCTGCCTGGTTCACAGCCTGTGCTCTAGACTAATTTCTAGCAGATAGCCTATGTTGGCTAGGTTACAATTCAGGAACTTAAAAAGGACCCATCATCGTTCCTTCCTTATCAGCTTTACACGAGCACCAAGATCCAATAATGAGCTGTATCTGCAATTCTGCTATCAAAATGCTCATAAAATCAAGGTCACTATTACTGCTCCAAAGATTTTCTCTCTGGTGGGTCAGTCATTGTATTACAAAGTATGCTTCCTTGTAATCTTTATGAACTCTTTTTTCAGCTGAGTAAGCTGAAGTAGAAAAGAGACTTTATTCACCTTAACCAAATATTCTGAGGACTTCTTAGCCTTCTGGAACTATAAAAGCATGTATCTTTGAAAAATAAACTCAAGTAATACACAGTGCTCTCCTTTCTTGGGCCCTGGTTATGTCAGGTCACTAATTCATACTGCAGTCTAAAGTTTATTCTCTTGTGTTATGTTCTGCCTTATTAATAGAAGTTCTGCAAAGTTTGGGTTTGAGGAACTTTGGTTCCACAGTCAATGACAATTCCACTTTCATTCTCTTTTAGCTACTCTTTGCTCTAAGCCTTGTCTAAACCTGGTTATTTCCATAACTCAGTATTACTCCTTTTTTCTTCTTGTTTTTTAGGTATAATGCATTTATTCACTTATTTCAGAAATACTTGTATTATCACAGAGAAAAGAAGAAATGTTACTAATAAAATATTGTCTAAAAGGTAAAGCTGGAGCTACATAATTCTCAACACAAGATCAAATTCATTGCAGAGAGTTTGTGTGTTTCTCAGGCAGCAACATCTCAGTTACTAATCTTTGCAATACAGCTGCCACTGCCTCTGCTCCCCTCTATTTCCTACTGATTCTCATCTGCAGCTGCACAGAGAATGTAAGCCCATTATCAATGTTCTTTTTCTGACTATCAGCAATTTTATAACACTTGATATTTTACAAACAGCACACAGAAGGTTTGATTACAAAGTGCAGTACTTCATAAATCATCTCAGAAATGTCATTGTTTCCAGCATTTATACCCCAAATAAACACTCTAGATAATTAAATTACAGGAATACTTATCATGCATCATGCAGAAATGTTATATCTTATGCTGTTAAAAGCCCCAATGATTACTAATTGTCTCCTCCCGTAATACATGAAAAAGGCAGAAAATATAAACCTAAGTAATTGCAAAAATAAAACATTTGTAAAATGATAAACTGTGAAACCCACTGCTTACAGATATCCATGATAAGCTTCTGGCTAATCTCTGCAACCCCATCTCCAAATCACAGCCACTTTCACCTGAGCAACTCTCCAGCTCTCATAGGAGCTTCCTTCAGCCTGAATATTTGAATTTTTTTTTTTTTGCCCCTCCCCACCATTAGGTTGCTCTGGGACAAACTGTGCTTCAGAATGTGAGAAAGGAGCTGCCTGTGGCTCTGAATTGAGGAGGTGCAGAGGAAAAAGCTCCAGGACAGAGCCTGGTTTGCAGGCACAGAGGGAGGCATGAACAGCATGTATCACTCACAGAGAAATGAAGGCTCCAAAGGCAGTGTGGCTTTCTCTAAAGGGGCTGGGAAACACTGCAATCAAAGATGTGTAAACAAGCAAGCTTTAAAAGTTACTTGCCGTCCTTTCAACTTGACTTGCAATCTGCATCTCCTCCAAAACTGTGTTATCAGACCTATTCAGCTCACCTCTGCTGATGGACGTAAAAGGAACAATGTGTGACAGACAGACTGGGAAGAGACTTTGACACTCTCTTGGCAGAAAAAGCAGTTATTCAATGCTGAAGAAACATTTACCAAGCAGTATTTTTATGTCATTTGTGTTCTAAAGGGAAATCAATGGCTAAAACATAATGGCAAAGATGAAGCCTGTGGCAGCCCTCAGAGACAAAGCTTCATTTAGGATAATGCACTGAGCACTTCAGCTGTGCTCTGATCTTCTTATAATAAATCAGGTCATCTTCCAGTGGTATAATAGATGTAATTTCACAAAGTACTGCCACAATGGAATACTCCAGTATACAATAATGAAATAAGATAGCAAACAAAAAGAAAATTTCTTGTGTGCACAACAGCAAGAAGAGACACCTTGTGAAGTGTAGGAAATACCACAAGCCAAATGAAATACTGCTGATAGTAGGAAATACTTCACTCTCAAGGCTACTGGTGCAAAGTAAGAATACAATACTATATGCCCAACTAACAAGTTTGTGGAGAAATTATGCATTATCAAATGCAGTTTCATGTATGCAGCTTGTATATGTCTTACTTGATGGAGAAAAATCACAAGAAATTCTCATTGTCTGAGAAATTGATTTATTAAAATATGAGTATTGATCTAATATCAATACTCGAGACAGACAAAGACTCTCTAACAGAGTTGTTAGAAAGTGTATGTTTATTTCAGCGCCGGGCAGCTGCGTGGGATAGCTCCCTAATACGCAGGGCAAAAGCACAAAGCAATACAAGATCTATATATTTACAGAAGTTTTGAATATTCAAAATATAGGTATACATTTATCATATTAATACCCCCAATTTCCCCCCTTCGTATAGTAATTAGCTGAATAATTATTAAGCATGTGTAATCTGTTTTTTAAATTTGGGTCAGTGGTTGCAAAATTTGAGAAGAGGGCGAAAATGATGAAGTAAAATTCGTCTTCCTTGTTTTGACCTTTTTGCCTTTTGGTTTTTTTGACAATACAGATGACTTCTGAGGGAACTTTTAGCTCCCTTCTACACTTCTCTTCAATACAAAGATTAGTAGCCATCTACATTTCTTCACATCTTTGAAGCAATGTTTTCTGTTTTTTATTGTAAGCACAGTTGAGTAAATACAAAATGACAAGTAATCAGTTACATTCTAAACTTACTTCAAACCTAATTCTTTAGTTAATCATTGATTTTTTAATTAATTCCAGCTGGATTTGTTTATTCAATCTATTTTAACTAATTTTAACAACACTAACCTTTGCCTAAAATTCTAATTTTTAAAACTCCATGTTTCAAAATGTCTGAACCACGAATGGGGGAAGAGACTAAAATCATATTTCAGAGGCACAAATCCCAGATCAGCACCTACTTATGATAATAGTTCACTACTAATGTTTGCCTTTTTAAGTCCTTCTGCCTTCATTCTTGACAAAATATTTTGGGTGCTATATTGGAAAAATGTCTGAAGAAAATATCTGTCCTTTTTGTGTGTGTTAGGAAAGTAAACACACATAGTTCGTAAATCTGCAAGGCATTTTTTTTAGCAATAATTAAAACTAAACCCCTAACTTTCTTGATTATAAATATAAATCTATTATAAGTTGATTTAGAAATTACCCTTAAATATAGCAGAGCTAGTCCTTTGTGCTTTGCAGGAAATAAAAATATTTTTGGCAAAAGAGAAACATTACTTCAAATCCGAATTCCATGAATGCATATTAATTCCATCCAGCTTGCCACGAGGTGTTTGGTACTGGAAGAGTGGTCAGAGGCATACAGGCACCACAGTAAATCAAAGGAGCAGTTGAATAACTGCAGATTAATAAACCCTCCTTCAGTTATTGCTTTCCAGCACACTTGAATTATATTTTGTTTGACCACTGAGTTACTTCTGTTCAGTTAACATAATGATCTTTACTAATTTACATATCGGATTCATTTGCTGAAAAATTTCTCAGCGAGTTGGCAACAGTCTCTAGATTCAAGCACTTACTCACACCTCCTCACGAAGTTCACTACCTGAAGGGGAATCTGTATATCCATTGCACAGAATTACAGTTTTAATAAATTAATGGAAGTAGAAGGATGCTCACGAAGCTAGAGGACCCTAAGCTGTATGTACCTCAATCTACCTGATAGTGCAAGGACTGAGATGAATTTTGGAAACAGCAAACCTGTGCAGCTCTTTGGCTGGGAGGAAAATAATTACCTGACAAAGCTTTTTAAAAAAATGTCCAGCTCTTAGCAAAGCTCATGCTTCAAAAGAATGGAAGTTGGCAATTAGTAGCTAACATGGTTTTTAATGTTTTGTTCATTTTACCTTGGTTAAAACAAGCATGCTATTTATCTGCCAGTTGTAATTTATTGTTTTAGTGGCAAACCTTTTTAATTTGCAAGCCAAATTAATGATTCACCCTATAAACAACAAATTTTTCAATAGTCAGTGATCTAGAAGGCAGTATTAACTGAATGAAAGCATCTTGGGCTTCTGTTTTTTTATTCAGTGCTGTTTGCATTAACAATTATCTAGTGTCCCCCAGAACAAACACCCACAAAATGACCTAGCGAGTCACCCAGTCTGTTCTGGCTTGGCAAAAGAAAACTGTTGCAAACAGCAAAATAAAAAAAAATAAAAAGACAGAACAACACAACACACAATCTTTCAGAAAGAAAAGCAGTATTAGAGGAGAATAATCTGAAAACAGTGATATTAAATGGCAACGGGCTGTCGCTGCATGTCTTTATGTGAAATGCACTATGGCAAACTGGAGCATGAAAGTTTGGCTGTGGGTGAAAGTCTGGAATGTTTTTGGGAAAAAAATAAATCTTTTGTCTGGTTTCTCACTTTTCCAATGTTACCCTTTGGTGATTCAGTAGATGTATCTAAATATAACTATGCACATGATTTCAAAGTGGATAGTGCATGTCAAAGCCCAAGTCTATACTAAATGTCTTCTTATTCTTCACTGCTCTGGAGGCTGCATGAACTGGGACATGATTTAGATAATTTCTCAGTTTTGCCTAAATAACAGCATCTTTTGTCAGAGATAAACAGAAGTTCTTCTCTGACTATTGGGCACTTCAGTCTGGATTTTCCCTTCATTATATCTCAACACAAAAATTTCATATAGAAGACATACTGGCATTCCTCTGCCAAGGCAATTGTTTCACACTCAAATGTAAATTTCATGCCCCTGGCATTACGCCTAATGCTAATAATTCAGTGAGACTTTCCACATTATACTGCATCTTTTGATTTCACTTGGGTTGAAAGAAACAAGCCAAAAACATTGTGCCAGTGTCCTAAAGGAGGTTAGAACATAAATTAATGGTTGCAAATACTTGAGAAATATCTATTTGGGATTTTTAGATCCTTTATAAACACCTGATAAATATATTTATACCTGATATATATTTATAATGCATATATAAATGTCATGTGCAGAGTTAATTGCAATTCTTAATGAAAAAAATAATCATACATAGCGAAATTTTAAAAATCTGCATATCCTGCTTAAGAAAAATCAAAATAATAATGTGCAATAAATAATGAAAATTGAAACCAGATTTAATGAAGAAAGGACATGTATCAGACTTATTAGAGATTATTGAATTAAAATAATATGAATATGTTTTATATCCAGTTTACAAGAGTATAAAGAAGCACAGATTTCCATTTTTTCAGTTGACTACCATTTTTCCCACATACCATGGAAAATGCAAACCAGGATTTTCCAATAGATATAACATCATTTCTGCTCATTTGATACAGTTTAAATCACAAATGCTGGTATGTCTGGATAGAGCTTGAACTAACAAGGTAAGAATAACTGAAAGAAATTACAAAACCTGTTCTCAGAGAAATAAAGAAATTTCATTAACTTAAATGAAAATAATATGAATAAGTCATTTTTAATTGACCCAGGACAAAAAAAAAATCCAATTTCATTAGAAATTCCATAACCAAACCAATATATGACTGTGACCTTTCTGTATTTTGATGGGATTGAAATTAGTTGACTAAGGTCAAAACATTTTCAGTCTGTTTTAGCATTAGGTTTTATCAAATCATTCCTATCATTAAAAAGAATATTCCTATTTTATATTCATAAAATCAAAAAACTGTCTATTTTATATTACCAACTTATGTATCACAATGTAACTCACTTGTAATGGCACTAGACCTTATCAGTCCTTCCCACTGAGATGGTAACAGAAATCACAGCAGACCACTAAAACAACTAGCATAATTAGTCTTTCAGTGCATATTTTCATATTGCTCTTTGGAGTTTGCTTTCTATTTAGAAATTGTCACCATCACCAGTTTTGCCAATGCACAGTTTCTTTGCTGAAATGGAATTGGGCTATCAGAGCTTAAAAGGTTTGGGGAATATGACTGGAAGCTACCAAAGAAGATGGACAGAGACAGTTTGAGAACCTATAGAAGAAAACTGACTCAATGCAAACTGGGAAAATAGAAGAAACCAGGTACTTATTTTTGGTAAACAATACTCTTTGCAGAGACATTGAATTCAAATTACAACACTCTGGTATCAGAATCACCTAAGTAAAACACCAGATAACAAAAAACCCTGGACATTATGTAAGAGCAAGACCACAAATTTCTTATTTAAAGTATATTTAGGCATCTCTATGTTGCACTGCTGCTTAGACAAACTGTTGTTGTTTACCGTGTTAGGTCATTGATCCTTGAATGCCACTGATTTTCTTCACTACTTTTATTTTTTCTTCCTGTCTTCTATAAAATATGAATTTACAGATTTCCCATAAATAATCAAGTCAATAACAAAAAAATCAATTCTTAGAAATATTTAAATCAATGTGATTAACTGCCCATTTGACAGATTTAGAATTAAGTCTGAACTGCAACTTAGCTTCTAGTACCAGGTCCTGTAATCAACAGCAATATTCCTGTCTGAGAATTCCTATTACAAATAGCATGCATGCAATTCCAGTGGTCACCAACAAAAACTATGCATTTGTTTTGTCATCTCTGGGACAGAATAGTTAAAACAGAGAGAAGGACCAAGGTTTATTGCAGTTGCTGCTACAGTTTTGCCTTATCTGAAAAGTCACTTATAAAGGCTACCAGTAAACAAAACACTTCCTCAGGTTAAGGTAAAAAGCACAAGCAGACAAAAAAAAAAAAAAGATAAAACAAAACCAATACCTCCAAAGAGTAACCTATTTCAAAGAGTTGCCTGCAAGGGAAGGAGTAATAATGCAGTGCATGAACTGGAAATTCTAGCCAAGAGAGAGACCAATGATCATTGTTTTGCATGGTCTCCACCACATTTCCCTTTTTTTTTTTTCAGAGCAGATGCTTCTATATAGAAGAATTCAGTACTTATGGAAAACAAACACCAACAACTTGGTTCAAAATTAATCAACATAATTAGATCTTCCACTTTGAGTTTTTATATGATTGCAGCAAAAGCCTCTTTAGCTACTCTGGAATCCAAAAAGCAGGAATTTGTAGCAATGCTGTTGTAATATCATCAAGTCAAGTTTATTTACCATCAAACTGTTCCTGCAGTAGTACATTGTCAAAACGTATAAAATGGGAACTTGAGATATGCAAAATATGCCACACAGAAAAACACAGCACTTAAACCACTGTAAAATTAAAACAAACACAGTTAAGTAGCCAGTGAGAAATACTGTACAGCTAATTAGAAAATATCCCTGTGAGAGCAGCATCCCTCTCTGAAAATCCATTTTTATGGAAGTGGATTGGGATGGGATAGTGAAATGGTCACCCCAGCTGTCCACACATCCCTATCCTGCAGGGTGTTAATCCTGCTATAGGGCTATCACAGAAAGTCAGAAAAAAACATCAACAACAGTGTGCTCCACTTTTAGAAACAGGGTGATTCACACAAACACTGGCTAGTGGCAAACTGTGCTGATCTAGGAACACTGAGATGCCACACAACGAAACCTGTGCAGGGCATGCATGGGTGGATAGCTGTAAGTAGCATCCATTTTTAATCAGTCACATTGTGGGAATTACTCATTTTGGTTATCACATTTTCTATATAACTACCTACTGTTAAGATTAGATTTTACTTAATGCATTCTTGAGCTCACTGAAAGCCAAGATAGCAAACATTGAAACTCATGAGGACTTTGTAAAATCTTGGACACATTCATGATGCAAGCTAATTGTAAAAAAGGTGGGACTAATATCACTAATTTCTTCTATGATTGTCTTTCACATGCCACTAAATGTAAATGAAAAAAGGTAATGAGAATGTGAACTGTACAGTCAAGCAGACTGGAAGATGCTGAAGTAATGTTGAAAAGGTGTTACCAGGAGTAAAGTGAAAACATGGGGAAGGGAATCTAAAACTTGGTAGGTCAGCAGAAAGGAGTTAGGGGTCAAACTGAAGAAGATTTTGCACCATGGGCGCATTGAAGGATGAGGTAGTAGACAACCTTCAAAACAGTGAATGTGAAGGTTTGTAGCCACCATAGAAAACTTGATTCCAGGGAAATGCACCCAAAATCAGACCCAAATTCTACAGGAATGGTAATGTTACATCAGGTTTTCTGTACAGAATATAAAAATTAAGCAATGTCAGCAAATTCCTAGTCTCTGTTCTTAAGCTGCTAGTGCGGGCTCTCATACGGATTTAGTCCACAACAAGTAACACTCTTCAGAACAACCAGGTGCATGACTGAGGAATTAGTAAATGGGTGACTTTTAATAGACAGTTTTCTCACAGCCACCCTACTGGATAGGAAAAGACAGTTAAAGGCCATGGAGGTAGGTTGTTTTGTGCAATTACCTCAATGCCAGAAGTCAGTTTCAGTGAAAATGATAAACATGACCTAGGAACTTCATATTTTGGAAACTCACAAGTGGCAGAATGTAACAGACAGTACACTAGCTCAAATGACAGCTCTGAAGTGTCTACCCCTGTGGGTTTTAGAAGATACCTCATTATGGGTCACTTTTTATGTTAACTTTTTTTTTTTAAAGTGGGCTCCAGTGGAAAATTTAGATTGTGAAGTGAATGTGTAACTGAAACTGAGTCATACTGCATACACAATGATGACTTAAATTCGCCTACCTTTGTTTAATTCAAGCATTTTCCAATGTTTAACTTACCTGAAAGACTTTAAACATAAGTCTTGAAATCAAATGGGACTCAAATTTCAAAAATTCCAATTTTATCACCAAAATTCATCGGTATAGTAGATGAATAGCTATATTGGTGCACTAAACAGTACCAAAGGACTTCTCCACTTCAGACACAGTCACTGAAGGAAAGCAGGAGTTTTGCTCTTCCTTTTTTACTTTCCAAGTCTTTCATGCAAGAGACTAGGAGAGAGGACAGACTTCAGGTCACAATTTTTTTATTCACTTTAAAATCTATTTCAGGGAATGGAAAGGTGATAGTTTAAAGACTCCATCCCCTCATCCTGTGGGGAACTAGAGGAAGCTATAGGGTTCTTTTTCAGCATACATTTTCCCCCAAAATAATGGAAGTAGGAACAAAATTTGAGAGAAAGAGAGAGTGAGACTTGGTTAATAAAAGTAACACAGTAACACAGTGGCAGTCCAACAAGACTGATGAAAGAGGAAAAAGCATTAAAGAGGAAGAGAAAAACATGATAGAAGAGGGAAGAGATAGTTAATAAGAAGACCAAGGAAAGAAAAAATGTGAAGGAGGAGAAAATGTAAACATATTTTAAAACTCATTTCATTTCCCCATTACACATTATTATTTTCTAAGATAAATTTTGTTACTTTTCTCATCAATAGTATTTCATATGCTAATTATGACTGGTAAGCCAAAGGGAAGTACTTCAGGCATATGGAAGAACCTAACTTCTTTACATACTCTTTTCTTTTCCCCCTCTCTCCTTTCTCCTAGCAGACTTGGGTAACAAAAGATCAAAACTGGAAAAAGAGAAGTATATGTAAATCTTACGGATAAGCTGACTATAAGCAATAATATTGAGGAAAGAGGGTCAGAAATGCATTAAGAAATAATTCCCCTGCATTTTCATTCACACCGCAATGGAAATTGAGCTTTATTTTAGAAATCTTTACACAAGATTACCAGAACTATCAAAGTTCATTGCTTGTGACATGCCTACTGAAAATAAATTACTTCAATGCAGTTTTGGGTAGCATCTAAATCACAATTGCTTAAAAGCATTCTTTATCATTTTAGAAATATTAAAGTAAAAGAGGGATGTGTAAGGAGAACAAGCTCAGTACAGAAGTCCAGTGACACACTGAATTAAGGCAAATTAAGTCAATGTTAGCACAAGACACTGATGCAGGAAATGAATATGGGTGCTGTGGGGCTGTATGGCATGTTTGAGGATCTGAGATTTGGCAAACCTGTCACAAAGAAATGATTAAGGCAGGAAGCTCAGCTAAATTAAGATCATGCAGTAGAACAAAATACTATTTTTAGAATCTGTTGACGACCACATAGCCCAGGGAAAAGACTAGCCTCTTGCTTTCAGGGTAAGTGACAGCAATGCCATCAGGGTAAACTGCAAGGACATACTGAGAGTAAACGGCAGACAAGTTAAATCTGAGACATATACATGACAATGAGAAATGATGGCTTAGCAGAAGTTCTGTAAACTTGATTTCAAGGACTCTGCTACTCAGAGAACCCAAAATGTACATTCTTCTTCCACTTAATAAACATGCCCGAGTAAAAATTAGTCTAAGAAATCCTGGCATCATGCAGATTTATCTGAGCTTGAAATTTTATCAGGGAAAAAAATTGTGAAGTATAATATTCTGACACTGAGAGAGAATCTTTTCTGATGGTTCGAGCTTCAAAAGTGTTTTCTGACGTTTGCCTGTGATACTTGATCATATTTTTAAATAATTCTTCATAAAGCATAGCTGACCGAGCCTGATTTAAAAGTAGGTGAAAACCAGAATGCTAAGGAAGATATTAGAGAGTGTTTGACTCTTTGGGAAATGTTTCTCTTCTGAAAATTATGATTGTTTTGTGTGTGTTGCCAATATCACCTCTCCTAGCAACAGCACAACTTCCAAGTTCTTGCGTTTCTTCATGGTTTAACAACCATCAAATTCTGCTTAAAACAATGTCTCTCTCCATAAGAAATATTAAAGCTTCCTGCTGTTTCACCTAGTCAAGTTCCTCTTTTTGGATTCTTTTTCTGAATAATGCATGCCTTCTGTAAAAATAGTAGCAGTTTTCAAGCAGCAGTTTTAACAATCATTAAAAGACAATGTATAAAATATCATGAGAATCTGGAAGTACTGCTGTGAGAATTTCTAACCCACCACTTGAACATGAGCATGATTTGGGAAAGATGATAAGGACTGACAAGTAGTAAATATCCATCAAGGTTCGCAGTTATTTTGGATTCTTACAATGTGGTGAAAGAAACTGAAAAAAGAGAGCACATCTGTTAAACATGGGAGAAAAAATGTTCATGATTATTTTTTAATAGTTCAAAAGAAAAAGAATCATCCTTAAGTGTCGCTCTGTCGGACATGAGACAATTAGGCAACTCAGGAGGTCAGCCGGACCAAGGCCGGGCAGAGAGCAAAAGAGACCCAGCCTCTCTTTATTCTTATATTTATACCTTTTTACAGACAGTTATGGATTGGACAAAGAGGTTGCCACCTCTCAAATTCCATAGGTGAGAAACACAGTCCACCACATTCTCCACCCCAGAAAGAAGAATGAAAAACAACATCTAAAGTACAAAACAGTCCTTGGCCGGTTATAGAAACATGGATTGTTTACACAAAATCCATGAGAACCTTTGCTACCAACTATAAACAGAGCACTCTAAAAAATCAGGGCGACACTTAAGATATGCAGCTTCATAGTCTTCTACTCACTCCTCTGACTTTTAAAACAGACTGTCTTAGGGGAAAACCAACTCTTAAACAATCTGCTGCCACAATTGTGGCATAACATTTGAGAACACAGTATGTGCTACCTTCTTGATCTTGATGTACAAAAACGTGCTAAAAAACAGTGTTTTCTCCACTTTCAAAAACAAACCCCTCACATGTGATGGGGTCATGAACCTGATCATAGCAGTCCCTGCACAGATTGGGATAATTGCCTTCACAAAGTCTGAAACAGCCAAGTACCCAAGCTTTTTCCTTTATAGACCATGATTTGAAGTTCAGCCTAAAAAATTAGAGGAGGAAGGGAAGTGTCTCTGTAGTTTTGAGCAAATTTCAATATTCTCTAGTAAAACCCCCTGAACAGCCTCTAAATAACTGCCCATCTGGAATTCTTTATGAAGAATAAACCTTATAATCCCAGTTTATATGACCTGGGATGTAAAGCATATATTTCTTCTAACTTTCCCATTTGCTGGGCTGGACAACTTTTCTTTCTCCATTCCTGATGCACCTGACTGGACATGATGAAGTGAGGTCATATGAACACACCTATGAACTTCATCTTATTTGAAGGAGGGTTTATCAAAGGATTCAGAATACTGTCTGACAATTATCACATCCTGCTACTGAACCCATCTATTAATAAAGAAATGCAACATCTAGCAACTTTTCTTCAACAAGTTATTTATTATATACATAAATGGAAGTGCTTCTTAACCACTTGTGAACAGACTAGTCCTGCTCGAGGCTTGAGTAGTTTAATGTGTAAGGTTTTTAAAGAGAACCCTAGCCCAGCAGTGAACCCTTTAGAAATGGTTTGAGATTGGCCAATCCAATAAACTTTTTGGTACTCCTTCATAAGAACAGGGAAGAAAGATAAAGCCTGTATTTTCAGACCTTCCTCAACAGAACAGAGGAACAGAGTTTATGTGATCTCTTAGGTTCCCAGACTACATTTTGCTAGGCAATGCTCCTTCTCTTCAAGGGGGATGAAGACAATGTCTGTGCCCCGGTTTTGTGGGATCTTTCTATATAGGAACTAATGATAACGTAAAAATAAAACAACAACAACAACAACAACATATACTATCAGTGTATGTAGTAGAGTGCCATGTTTGGCCAAAGAATTATCCCATCATTACAAAGTCTAAATAACTAATAGGTTAAAATTTCCAGACAGAGTTCTAGCACTGTGGGATTTTTTCGGTCTCTTTCAGTATATGTAACAACATTCAGCTGCCTTAGGAATTCCTTCATCCCTGGACAAGTTGCCTATAAAACTTCAAGATACCAACCTGCCAAGAGCCACTGTAAAAACACATTATGCTGTCTAGTTTATCAGATCACCTTCACTACCTGTGCATATCTCCCACCGCTCCATCTAGAAGGCTGCTCTGATACGGCTTCGGAACGTCTTTCCCCATTTCCTGGGGAAGCAGCTGTGGTGTTCCCTAGATGTGTTCATCCAACATTGCTTCTGTACAACGAGTCAGGTAGGTTGTGGCTGAACAAAAACAAAGGGGAAACAGAAGTAACTTCTATTCTGGGGCTTTTTTAATGTAAAATAGCTCCTGGTGCTTTTAAGACAAGAATTTAGCAAATGTCTTTTCCCTCCTTCCTTCTTCCTTCCTTCCTTCCTTCCTTCCTTCCTTCCTTGCTTCCTTCCTTCCCTCCCTCCTTCCCTCCTTCCTTTGCTACCACTTAGAAATTCTTTTAAAGTTAGGAACAACTTTCTATCTTGTTGAACTGAGGCTTCACATCTACTAAGACTCATTCTACTAAGTTGAATTCTCTTCTTTCTATGTGTGAAAAAAAAAGATGATAAATTATTTTGGGATTATCTAACTTCCAGAAGTAACAGATTCAGTAACTCTTCTTGAATTAATGGTAATAGTTGATTTGCATTTTTGAACATATAATAAAAAAAGAAATGTTACCAATGCAGAATATAAAGATATCAGATGGCATCTTTGTAGAGTAACAAGAAACCCTTGAAATTTAAGTAATCTGAAATAGTCCAAATGAACAATATCAAATAAAAACCTTGACATACACTATTATAACAATTACTGAGAAATCTCAGGGAGGAAACTTTCATATTTCCAAGTCTGCATAGTGTAACTCAGTTGGTCCTGAATCACAATGACACAAAAAAAATATATTTCAAAATCTAAAATTTAATTTTAAAAATTGGTTATCTAAAGACTACTTCTTATACTTTTCTTTCTTCTATTGCTGCTTTGTAGTTTTCTTTTACCCTTTATTTTACAGAATATGGATGAAAGAAAAAAATAAAAAAGTGAATTCCAGGTCAGAGATAATTTATTAGCCTCTAGTGCTGGGGTGAGATTATTTGCAGTGACTGCAGAAACTTTCAGTCTTTTGCAAAAGACCACATGCTTCAAAACTGTAATTCCTTTGGACTTCAATGAAGTTTTACAGGTGGCATCTTCTTTACGATCTCCTTTGCTTAGCTTCCATTTTCTGCAGAAGTCATTTAAAAAAAAACAAATCCTTCACAACAAGAAGAAAAATTGAACATGCTACTTGAATTATTTTTTTCACCCAATAAATGTGGACCACAATGAAACTGCAACTAATCTGTATGTTAGCTGAAAATGAACTGCATTTTCCATATTGAGTTTGACTTTTAAGTTCCTTGGGGGAAGCATTTATGAATTTCACTAAATTGCATGGAGCTAAGTATACCAAGAAGTTGATAATTAATAATAAATACATAAAATATCTTCACTCATTTATCATTTTCACTTCTAGTCTTTTGCTTGTGACATCTTACCATCTTCACAATCCCATTATTATCCTTACTAGTATTTTTAAACTTTTATGCCTCACTCCTTATCTTTTTACAAATTATATTCAGCCTTTGTTTTAATTTCTGCTGGATTTCCTCCCAAACTCAATTTCCTTCTATTTATAACTGAAAGTTATGTAAGAAAGCTGGATGTGGCATACTTCGTAAGGTTCAATAGCATCTATTCTTAGATTACAGTATAAGAGATGTCCTGGTGTACATAAATATTCAAAAACTTGGACTGAAAGAATTTGCTGTAAGACTGTAGCTTCAAGTCCCATAGCTACCTCCGTTCTAAATTCTAAAGATGAGGTATCACATTTATCACCTTTTGGAAAATCATAGATCATTTAATCTAGTATACCCAAAGACCTGCCTGAACATGTTTTTTTTCTTCCTCTTAATATTCCAGATAAAATAATAATTTTCCAACAAAAGGTAGTTCAAAAGCAGAAAACAAAATGACACTGGAATAATACTGCAGAGTCTCTTTCCCAAATCCTAAAGAAAGAAAAAAAATTAACGATATTTAATTTATGTTCTTACAGAGTGATGCAATTTAACTTGGACCAAAGACAAATGGGAAGAATTTTGAAAACTTCCCTGTAGAATGCTGAAAATTTCTGCTACAGAAAGGGAGGAAAACCCACAAAAGTTAAAGTGATACGCTGTAGTCTGCTTTGTATCATGGAAAAGAAGGTGTTTCTCAACATGCAGCTCATTTTACAGATGAATTGTGTCCAGGATGAAATCTACTGCTCATAAATTTATTTTTTAACATGACGTAATTTCTTAAATTAATGCACCCTTGATATATATTAGTGCTATTTGAATTTAGGCAGTTCTCCAAATTCTTTATTTTCTACAATCTTTTTTTGAAAAGAATGCAGGTATTTCTCAGCAGTTGACCTCTTACTCTGACAAATCATGCAGAAAGCTGACTGTGACTTAAACAATGCAACAGGTTTGAGAAATTGCTCTCTTGCTTTTTAAGTCAGAAATACAGTGATGTTTCAACCCCACTATAATCTGTGTTCTGCAGTCCCCCAGGTAGCTCCATTCAGAGACACTGTTCTAAAACATAGAACAAAGGATCTCAGAAACTGTCCTATTTTGAGATCAAAATTCAGAGGGCCATTAAATTAAAGCATTGACTAACACTCCTTCCTTTTCTCTCTACTGCTTCTCCTTTCACATTTCATGAAACCATGTCAGGACTAGCCTGCTGAAGCAGAATTAGAATTCCTGGGAGAAGATCTGAACTGTTGAAATGTTAAACATGTCAGTGTGTGAGAGATCCACACTTCTGCTCTACAGTAAGAAGTAGTACAAGGTCTAACTGTCTTCTCAATCCTCAGGTGAAAAGAACAATTGATGTCAGTCACATTCTGCAGGTACCTACTTACTGTATCTTACCCTGCCAATCCAGACAGAAATTAGGTGCTGCAGGACTATTCATAGTCTCTAAAACTGCAAAGGTAGGTATATACAAAAATGGAATGAAATATATGTAGCCCTTGTATATTAAAAGCCTTTTGAAAAAGTTATTAAGAGACATCATGGAGTTTTCTTCAGAATTCTCCTGATAATACAGCCAATGATGGAAAAAATTAGAGAAAAGGTCAATATATACAGCTTAACACAGAAATAATTCTATTATTTAAAACATTTTTGCAGTGGCTACTGTGGAGTTCAGCCAGTGATGAGCTCTAATGCCAGCTTAATGTGCAGTAAAATTTTTCTTCCTTTTGCCATTCACTCTTCCTTCACTAAATAAATTCCAAACCATTAAATAGAAACACCTATCTGCATGTAACATTTAGCTTCAAAATCCCAGTTCCAAAAGGCTTGAATGGCTGGTGCAGAAGTATCTCAGGACACAGTTAGAATGAACAATGCATTTTGATGCATATCAGAAACAGGTAATGTAGATAATTTGCTCCTGCTTTCAATGTCCTAATGTTAACTCACAGTCATCTAACCAAAAGCAAAAGGCCACCAGCTCTGCTACTGTCAGACAAATAGCTCATTTGCAATTAGCAATAATCTATTTGCTTTCATCTGTTGTAGATAAAAGGGGATCAGTAAAGAAAATTAAACACAGCAGGATTTCGTTCAGGTTCAGCCCTCCTTTTCAGTCATGAAAAGCCATTAATTCAGCTGGGTTTTAATAAAAATCCTGGTGTGAGATCATTGTCACAGGACACAGATGTGCTGGCCTCCTTTGGCTGTCACTGTCCTCCAACTCCTCACACACAGACAACACAGCAGAATGGGTGATCCGGAGCTTGAAACAAATCCGTGCAACCCCAACAATCAGCACCTTTTGACACTCTCAAATTCATACAGAGGATGGTCAATGTCATGGGGGTGGAAGAAGGTGTTTAAAGAGAGATACAGGGGGCCAAGGCACCACTCGTATGTGCTACCAAGGCTGTCCCTTTCCTCTTGGTGGTGAAACATACATTAACCCTACCTAGGCTGGTGCACAAGGAGCATGCATGAGCCAAAACACTCAAACAGTTAATTTCCAGCTGTAGGAACCAACCACAATGCATAAAAACACATGTTTGTACAATTTTCTCATGGAATTAATTTCTTTATGCTGCCTGTAAGAAAATAAACAGTTTGCTACTCCTTCTTGACTCAATACAGCAAATAAATAGTATTTAAATTGTACTTTATTTAGGTTTTTTTGCTATGTTATACATCATACAGCTTGCTCCAAAACCATAATTTTAATAGTTCTCCTTTTCATTATGTGTATCATATATGCCATAAAATTTAAAATACTGCTGCAGCAGGAATTATGGCTACAATTATGGAGGAAGACTCAATGCCTTCAGTAACAGCATAATATCAATGCTGCATAATAATTTATTTCCCCTCCAAATGTTCCCTCAGATTAATTTACACAAGCACATTGCCCTTTTCCTCACATGCCACAGACTCACAGTCACCCTAGAGAGACAGACAATCGCTTTTTACACTCAGTTTTGTGCAACTGATTGGGGTGAGACTTTCTTATTGAGATGCAATGATTGTACTAACAAGTGTTGCACAAGTGACTGGATGACAAGCTGTTTCTATGAAAAAGTTGACTTCTGTGACCGCTGTTACAAAAACTTTGCATCAGCAACATGAAGAAAAATGGTTTCACAAATGAAAACTTACATGAGGCAACTACAACATGCTGACCAATTTCACTGGGTAAGGGAAAATAATGACTGAGCATAGTAAAACCAATCCTCAGTGGAATATTGTTTTGTAAGTATATGCTATATACTAAAGTTTTGTATCAAACAGAGCAGTAAATATGAAAAATAAAGTCATTCTGTCTTTATAGCAATGCAGCTGAAAGCATGCCCTGTTTTAAAGTTTTATACTGCAATGTCCAACACAAATTTTCAAAGGAGTGGGCAGATATTTATTTTTGTATAGTCAAATCTTCAAAAGCAGTAAGATTTACTCTGAATATGGAAAGGATTAGATATATCTTAAGTATTATAGGCTGTTCAATGGTTTGAAAGAATATTATTTTGGTAATGACTACATTTCATAATTTTCTGTCCATTTTATGAAATCAGATGAAGTTAAACAAGGAAGACAAAATCTATAACCAAGGATCATATATATGAGAAAACCTACATAATTTACAAGTGGAAACTGCTAACTAACTTGCCTTGTATTTTATTTCATCTCACTTTTGTCTTTTTATTAATTGTGCACAACTCTACCCAATTTCAAGAATCTTTTACTATCACTAACTATACTTTATTTGTTCAGAGTTTTCCAGATGAGATTTTTCCCCTGATGACTTGAGTAGAAATTTTTGCTACCTTCAAGGACACTAAGGACTTCAGATTTCTTACCAGCTTATTCTTGATTAACAAGAAGATGTTGAGTCCAACTATAATTTCAAATACTGGAACCTCTAAAGTCATAGTAACTGACAGCACTAAGAAATCACCCCTGAAGTTCTGGTTCTGTAAAGACAGATCAGTGTTTTATACAACTAATATATACAACATTAAACTATACAACAATATAACTAATGTCTTCACTTAAACAAGTGTCAATCATGACACTTCTTTTCACAGTCATTGACTGGGCACCTGTTGCAACCCATCAAAAGAACCCTGCTCACCAAAATGCTTAAGCAGAAAGAACAAGTTGTGATTTTGAAATCAAAATGTAATTCACTGTGATTCATGTAATAATGAAATGTAACAATATTAAAACAAAATGCTTTAAAATTATCAATATTTTTAAATATACACAAATTAATATTATGAAAAGAAGAAATAGCATAAAATAAATTATCTCATGTGAAGAAAAATCCCAGTATTTTGCATTTTTATGGCCACTAATGATGATTCAACTTCCCTAAAACATTGTTTATAAGTATTTATTTTAATTTATAGGCTGACATATGCTTCTCTTTGGAGACTGAATGATTTCTACTTGAGTTTGAAATTCTCAGAGTCTACTTCAGTCCCAAATTTAATACAAACTGAAATCATTAAAAGGAGATCATCCCCATTTTTAAAAAACAAATGTGAATTGAAAAAATGTTCAAGTGACCCTTACAAACTATCTTCTATTAACTGTACTATAATGTTCATCTTGAGACCAAAACAAGGGAATTCTGTCAGACATGCTTGAATTATATTTTTATGTTAAAGTTAAGGAAGAGATTATTTCTACCTGCCTTTCTATTTCAGTTTTGGAGGCCAAATAATTTGTTTGTTCAAGCAAATTTTGGATCAGCAAACAGTGCTTTAGAACTAACTCTCTTAAACTTTTGTGACATTTTCAACATTGTCATTCTATTTATTCCAGTAATAAGTAACAAAATCATTAGGGGAGAAATGTATAGCAGTAATCAGAAGGTCTCAGTCATAGCAGACAAAAAAGAAAGCTGTGCGGGTTGCTAGGGAAAATGCTCAAAGTCTTAAAAAGAAAAAAGTAATTTTCACACATTCCATCAGTCATGTGATGATTATCCCAAATTACATCCACCTTATGACCATCACTATCCAAAGGCCCCAAAGCAATACCTTTTCTTTTCACTTTTGGGCCATAATGTGCTTTATCTGACTGTATGAAGGCCTCTCCTCTTCACCACATTTTCAAAGCTTTTCTGTAAGTCAGTATAGGCACTTTAATGACACCAGCTGCTTAATGATTTGATATATAAAGTGTATATGTTCTGGTCCTACCCCCTAAACAATCTCTTGTTTACAGAAAGATTCTTCTTAGCTGAAACCACATTCTTTCCAAATTTGCAAGAAAGTTCTTCAATTTTTTTTCTGCAAGGTTTTTGAAAGCTCTTTAAGGCTTTGTCACTTATTTTATTTTTCAGGAAGGAACAGACTGCAATTCAGGCATGAGTTGTTTTGTTTTTTTTTCTTTTTCAAGAAATTATTAGCTAAGACACAATCAACCATAGCTACCACTTACAAGTAAGATGGTTATTAACTTTCTTCTGACCTCCCCAGTGGGCACCACTTTCTCCAGGATAAGGAGAAGTTCATGATTGAATCTCTAGAGTATTTTCTAAACTTCTTAGTATGTGAAGCAATACCTGACAGCTCTTCACGTTACAGTTTTGCAACCACTGTTGATGGAGAAAAACCAGGGCAAAAGCTCTAAAATATTGCAAACATGAAAAGTTTATCAACTTCATTTTATTATAATATCATTTTAGCAGATATAAAAATAGTTAAGTGAGAGATATTCAATCACAATCACTCCATTCTAATATCAGCAGAATTCATTGGGGTTTTCCTCAATGAATAAAAACCTCATTGTAATTGTCCCGGTATTTATTTCTTATTCAGAATTTAATTTCCTGTAAGCCTTTTGTTTTTGCAAAGTGCTTCAAACCTGATTTGCACTACAGAAAACCAGCAGCTTTTGATATGACTTACAAAATAGCAGCATTAATCTAGTATTAATTTTTACTTTCATACAATTCCCTGGAACTTTTAAAGCACTGAACTAAAAATGAAATTAAAGTTTTTTGTTTTGTTTCATTTACACTCACAGGTGTTTCAGTTCTTGAACTCAGCTCTCTGCCACTGCACACAATACATATTAATGCCATCACTCCTAAGCAGAAAATGGTAATTCTGAGCTTTAGCACAGAACATATATACCAGATTACCCACTATAATAAGAAAAATTACACATAAAAAGCATAATAATATGCAAGCAGATTTAAAAAGGCAGGTTTAGTCTTTAAATAAGTACAGACAATACAGTGTAACAGGATCAACTTCAGTAATGTCTCTATATCGTGTCCAATGTATTATCAAGGTAGTCCTTGCCATGGGGACGTAGAACACCCTCAGCACTGATCAATATTTGATAGGCTGCTGTGTCTGAATGGTGTCCCACCAAAATCAGAGCAGTATCTAACAGGAACAGCAATCTGGCAACATATAAGAAACTACTAAATGACTGCCTAAAAGACAGACATGGAAGACGAGATATTCTGCAGAAAGTGAGAGAGAACATAGCTCACATTTTTTTTTTCCAGGAGTAAGCTTCTAAAGGCTTTAGAGACTCTCTGAAAACATTATCCACATTACCATGATTATATGTGCCTATATTGGAATACATTTATATATAAAAATATAGATAAAACCAATCTAGATTTTTCAAAAAGCTTGAAATGTCAAACAGAGGGGATCTTCGCAGCTCAGCACAGTGGTCTAGGTTTCTAAATTCAAAAATATCAGAGCAACATAGACTCAAAACTAATGCTGGACTTAAATTTGACTTTATTGAAAATCTCATCAAGTTAGTATATTTCTCAATTATATGATTTTTCTTTAAGAAATATTAAAGGAATTTACCAAAAAGAAGCTTGCCCTTACAGCAGAGCATATTTATCCATATGAGAAAGCATACCAAAAATATAAAAATGTATGGTAAAGGGAGATGCATTTTATGCATTAAAAGTTACTGAGGGTGCACTCCAACTCACACAATCATATCCATAATTAAGCCATCCATTCACTGAAAGAAGAATAAATATTCCCTATTGTTCCATGTATCAATATCTTCATAAATGGACAGTATCAAACACAATGGTGCACTGATCAGGAAAGAGCAGGAAAAATCAGGAGCTGCATTACTTTGCATCTTACCTTCAAAAGAATCTCGCTGTATTTTTCACTTACTATTTTGTGAGAACGATGGGAGAACAAGCTCAGCCAGATTAGTACAGTGGTTTTATGAACACACACACACACACACACACACACACAGTGTATTGTACAAACACAGCTGTCCCTGCACTGTTGTGGGTTGGAGGTTTGGGGTGGGGTTGGAGTTTGGGGTGTTGACATTGTGACCTTCAGAGTGTAATATCTGACATATCTTTGATAGTAATATTAGTTACTGGGTACAGATTATCTTTATTTCAGAAACTGATATGTAATTCTGTTCCCCAGCACAAGTTACTAGTAAAGTTTTCATTTTAATTTCAAAAACAAGGCTCTCGGAGCAGTTGAAATAAGATTTATCTAGCTTACGTTGCCAATGGAGGATGGCTTGAGGTAACTACAATAAAGGAGCATTTGTTCCATTCAGTCTGTTCAAGCACTACAAAAGCCTCCTGTGGATTACTGTTATAAGTTTTAGGTACAATACATCAAGGAAACAAACATGGAGCAGATGGAGACAGTTCAGGGGACGGCAACAAAAATGACCTAACACCCAAAAATATGACCTATAGACTGTGAAACTATATAGACTGTGAGACTTTAAGTCCATCTAACCCAGAATAAAGGCAGCACAAGCAGACATGATCTTTTAAATACACACACATAAATACATATACACACAAAAACATAAGGAACTAATTCATAGTGAGGACAACTTAAGTTACACATGAGGAAGAATTTTCCAGGAATAGACACCATTGAGCAGTTCACAGAAAACAACTAAGGAAGCTATGAACTTCTGTTCTAAGAACCCATTAAGTAAAAATATTCTAGAATTGGTTCAAATACAGCTGATCTCATGCTCTAGGGAAGGATTGGTCAGGATGACCTCTCAAAGTTCATTCTGACACGTTTTTCTCAATTACCATTTTTAAAAGCTAATTTTCATGTAGATTGAACTTCACCTTATATGCTTTTTATCTGCAGCAACAAAAACCAAGTCCAGAATTATATTCACAAAAATATGTCTATGGATACATTAATTACATGTCAAATATTAATGCACTCTGTATAGAGGTTGTGTATGCAGATTAAACATTTAAACTAGAACTGCACAAGAAACACATCAGTTGTGCTCCAAAGTGTTGCTTTTATACAGAAATGCAGAAGAAAAAATGAACTAGGAAGGAACAGAACATTTTGAAAAGCAATTTAAAAATACTAATGCCTCGGCCACTAAAGCTACTGAAACTGGGTGCAGCCTTAAAACAGTTTAATTTACTATAAGCAAAGACACAGATGTGTGAAAAGGACAAATTCAAGCTTTAATTTCTATTCAGGCCATTTGGACTCATTTGTTTAGGTTACTTATTACTACAGGTGTTATGGACAATACTGAAAGTTGCCACTGATCATCTCTTTAAAAAAAATATAAAATTGCTTGTACTGAATATCAGACCTTCAGTATGTGCTTTGTATTTCTTCTAGTCAGAGATTCATTGATTTTTTGTTCAATTTGTGTCCATTTTGTGTCCATTGTAACAAAGAACATGAAAGTGAAGAGCAGCAATGAATGATAGTTATGTGTAATTTCTAAACAGTGATGTTTACATTTCTGTTGTTTCATTCATATAAATACGGGGAGATAGCTACAAAAAGCAAGACTTAAATACATTTGTAAGATACTGCTCACTTTGCAGGAATTCTTTTTTAAATTATTTTTTCAGTGATAAACTGAAAAAACAGTGATTTTATTAAATCTCTGCTTCTTACCTTTCGCTTAAGTGGTACTATAAAATGTACATTTAGCAAAAACCTTACTTTTCATAAAACTGGCAGGCTTCCACCAGTGCCATGATTCAGATGCACAAGGGTACTCAAGTACAAGTAGTTTGCTAGCTACAAGATGTAAATGTTATCCAAAAGACTAAAATTCACCCTTGAAACAGGACTTTCACGGGGCATAGACATTGTGCTGACAGAATTTATCAGGGCTGAACTCCAGCAGAGATAATTCTCACTGTGATTCAGAAAAAATTCCATTACTGGAGCAGCACAACTTTTGCTGAGGAGCTGGCAATCACGCACTGGTAAAAAAAAAGTGCTGGAGGGGAAATGTGCATTATGTCAGAAAAAAGCCTTCTTCATGTGACATTCCAAACGTACAAATTATTTGTTTTATCACCAGTGTTTTATTAGTGATTATATGACACATTTTCTGTTAAGATATACAGGAATCTGAATTCATATTTACCATCATAAATTGCTCTAATTTACTGATTTAGACAGAAAGTCCTCATAGCCTGGAACAGACTGAAGTGCTCAAAGGGAAAATAAATCAAACCATAAAATTATGAAACTGGTATCTCTAATTATGATCTCCCCTGAAAACATTTAACCTTCAGAACCAAGATGGCTGGATTATTTCCACTCATGATCTTCTCTTAAGAAATTGCATCTATAGAAAAAGATAATGATAAATAACACATTTGCTCCATTAAAAAATAACCCTTTTCTTTCTAAATGACTGGTAAAAGTCCAGTAAGAAAAAGACCATAATCATTGGCCAAATGATCAAAACTACATTAAATTTTGTACTCTGAAGACAATGGTCTAATTGAGAAAACTGGAGTGCAGAAATCTATTGATGCATCACAAGCATCATAAGAGGGGTTTTTATACGCATCAAGCCAAGCATTATATCCTCTTTGGCCTGTATGATGGATAAAGTGCTTCAAAGCTGCAAAAGTCTAGAATTCTCTGGGATCTGATATTATAATGAAACAACTCTCAAGATAAGAAAGAAAAACTTACGGCTGACATTTTAAAAGACTGAAAAGACAGGACCCATGGTGCAGAAGTTTAAAGAGCAATGCAGCATGATGTGTGGCTCCATCTGTACCTTTATAAATTAGTCCCAGTCCTCATAGGCCATATCCAAAGTACATTTCTTCTGTCATCGACAAAAATATAAATTTTTTGTAAGCAGAACCAAAATTTCATGGGTTTTTGCACACTTCAGATCAAAATAATTTCTAGTTATTCTCCTACTCACATAAGTAAGCAATACAGTAAATACCCAGCTAAAAAGCTAAAAATAATCCTGATAATGACCTAGTTTGCTGAAAGTTCCCACCTACTGGAGAAAATAACTAAAAGGAAAAAAAAAATGTGACCACTTTCTGCTTGTTTCCTACAGCAAAATAGACCACAAAACAGAAAAAAAATATTTTATTGAGGAAAAAATTACTAGAGATGGTATATAGCTTTCTAAGAAGATTTAGTTGATTCAAATGTCAAAAATTGCCAGGTTTCCTCACACAGAATCATATGCAAATACACTGAGTAACAGCTGGATTACATAAATTCAGCATTTTCTGCATTTTTTTCTTGTATGGTAAATTCAGTGTCTCTGTGATATATTTAATACATCCAGCAACTGGATGATCTGGAAGCCTTGAGGTCAGCAATACCTGTGAATGCACTTCTCTTATCTGCTTGTTCTGCAGGTCTGTGCCTCCTTGGAATGTCCATCATACTGTCTTGGGCACTTACAACCGGGCAGTGCAAGCCTAGGGAACACCTAGGGAACATGCAGTGCAGGAATCACTGCAATTTCCTGGCACTCAGCAGGCCTTCAACTGGCACTACACAATAGGAGCTGTGACAGATCTGCAAAACTCAGAGAAGCCCATCAGATGTTACAAGGGGGCTGAGAGGTCTCCCAAGAATTCTAGCCAGAATACATTTAGTCTTCAAAGCATGAAAAGACTTAGTTTATCTTTCTGTAAGAAGGTAAAATGAAACTCTAGCAAATGTGTCTCTCTGACGCTGTTGTACTTTTATTCTTCTGTTGAAGAAGACCTGGCTGTCCTATTGGGGTGTGAAAATACAGAAGAATGTTTATCCCTCCCTTGAGCATGGAAATTCTTCAAATGCAGTTGCACCACCTCTGACTGGGAAGGATGAAAACTGCTAGAGCACAATGGAAGTAATAATGAGTTCTCTGAAGTCAGACATGTCATGGTCACAGATGCAGGCTCTGCAATTTAATAAAAAAAAAAAGAAATTAATCTAGACAGTAGATTCCTGTTGAATTTTTCCACTGTCACCAGCTGTTTATTGTCACGCTACATTATGAATAAGTGAAAGATTTAAAAGGCTTCAGCATTTATTAAATTCCTAATTGGAATCACAGATACTGAGATCAGAAACTACTTCAAGTCATTTTCTCTGATAAGCAAGCTCATCATAACATCCACAAAGAAGCTATTCAATAAATATGTATAAGCGTTTGCTGAAGCAGAAAGCTGCTTCTCTCCACTCCACAGGAGTAGAAAGTTTTGGGTAGTTTCTTTAGTCATAATTGTAGCTAAATCAATAGAGTCGGAAGTAAACTGTCTGATCTGAGCCTGTACTGCTGGGCAGAGACAGATGTAAATCAAGAAAGAAATATGAAGTAGGAAAGTACTGTGAAGTGGGCATGTTTCACAAACTCAAGGAAATGGAAAAGTTAGAACTATTTTCAACATAGTATGTATACAAATCCCTAGTATGTCTCTATCCAGCACATGCAATTACTCATCCACAAATAGAATCATATAATGAGCTGAGTTGGAAGGGATCCATAAGGATCATTAAGTCCTGGCCCTTCACAGGACAGTCCCATGAATCACATCTGAGAGTGTGCCGGAGAGTATTGTCCAAACACATTTAAACTCAGACAGGCTTGGTGCTGTGACCACTTCTCTGGGGAGCCTGTTACAGTGCCCAGACACCCTCTGCGTGAAAACCTTTTCCTGATATCCAACCTAAACCTTCCCTGAAGCAGCTTCAGGCTGTTTCTGAGAGGAAAGAGATTGGTACTTGCCCCTCCACTTTGTCTCATGAGGATGTTGAAGACCAAAATCAGGTCTCCCCAAAAGAAAAGAAACCGCAGAGAATTTTTTTTTTGATAGAGAAGGAAATAAAGGTGTATATTTCTGACTGAGAGCTTGCAAAATACAGCAGACAAAGTGATTTAGATATGCAGGCTCCATTGCACTTGTACTGTAACTTTGACTCTGACCAACAGTCTCCCTTACATCTTTCAAGAAACAAGGACATATGTGCCCTACACATACTCTACACCAATATCCAGTATTATCAGACCTTCTGCGACAAGATTTGGGCATTCACATATGAATACCCTTACACTACAAAAACAGTCAGTGACATTTAAAGCTATATTTTGCCTATCATTAATGAGTCATTATTTTGTCATCAAGTAGCACTCTAAGACCTTGGAAGCAGTATCTGCTAAGTGTTTCCCACTGTGATGACTGCCAATTTATTTTACTACTCTACCACTCATACACAGACTTCCTTCTTTGAATTTAACCAACTCTCCATATTATCTCCCTTTCTTAAGTACAGCTCAGACAATCAAAAGCAGGACTGAGAAAAGGAAATAAAGAAGAAAAGGAATCTGGCACTGTTTCAGGATGACTCTTTTATACAGCTGCCTGGATCTGAGATTCCATGTTCAGAAGTTGAAGGGTAAACAGAATTTTTGGAAGCAAGGCAGAAAAAATGGTGAGCACACTGCCAGGATATGAGGCAAATTCATACCAATGAGGTAAAGAACAAAAGGCTGCAGATAAAAGAAATGGTAAATTCTGAGTTTCTAGATCTAAATAAATAGCAACCTAGAGGGAAACTGGTGTGATTTTTTTATATGAAAACACAGACTCCTCTAAAAGGAATCTTCTTATCTTCTATGTCATTTTCAAGCTGCCATACTTAAGCTTACGATTTTATTGCCCTTAGAGCTGAAAATATCCTCAGGGAAAACATTAGTCTGAAAGCAAATTGAATTGCAAGCATTTTAATACTAATCTACTTCATTCAGTATGGTTCCCCCATTCAAGTGACTCTTGCTTGATGCAAAAGCAATTCTGATACTGACTCTCAAGAAAAATGACAGGGCACTCAATACTGATAGGTCTGAATCCCACTACCTGTCTGACCATAAAAACTTTGAGGACAAAACCCAATATACCTAAATCCTATCAGTATTCACTTTGCATACAGTTAACAGGGCTTAATTCTGGAAAAGTCAGTCCAACTAAAGTAGACTAGATGATTTTCTGTACATTTTCAGGGTTATCTGCTTTTTCATCCTGTTGCCTCCACACAACAGAAAGCTTTGGCTTATCCTTTATAACTAGGAATTTCCATACATTTAAAAACAGAAAAAGAAAACATTATGTGTAAGAAAATAAAAAGGAACACTCTTTCTCTCTGTCAGGCTGAATAGTATAGGTATTTTAGATATGTAGTTGAATAATTTAATAACAGTAACAATAATTACTATTAGTAGTACTATCAGCATTAAGTATTACATGTACAGAAGTCAATTTTGATTTAGAAGCAGATTTCATTGCAGCAGTTAAAGGGAAGGAGCCTACACAGATTTGCTAAAGAATCTTCTAGGCAGGCATTCAAAAGTATGCAAAAAGGGAGAAGACTGGGATAGTAGCACTTCTAGGGAATACAAAAAAGAATCTGTTTATTGTCTTCTTGTAGTATAATCTGGATAAGATGAGCATTACATTCTATTTTTTTTTCTGAAGTGGAGATGGAGAAAGAACTAGTGTTAAAGAGGAAATGAGGTGCTGACAGTGAATCTGTAATCTCTAAAGAACCAAGTATGTCTAAGTATATTGCAGATAAACATTATCCCATAGTGGAACCAATAACCCCAAATTTTTTACCAGGTCCAACACACCCTTTTGCCTCTGATTTCTCTCTTCAAAGCTCTCAGTATTGTTTAGACATTGGTGAGGCCTCTCTAACATTTACAGTCACATCAGTTTCAGCGTAGATGTATGGACCATAGTTTTCAACAGTGGTACAAATGTCTCTTTGTAGTGATCCACTATATCAGGTTTTTTCCAAGTATTTAATCTCAGGAACAGAGAGATGAAAAGCATGTGTGTTTTTATAGAAACTTGTTAAGATGAACACCACTTGTTCTTGATGAATGTAAGTTAAAGTCATAGAATCATAAAAACTTATGTGTTGGTAAAGACTTCTAAGGTCATCATTAACCCAGCACTACCAAGTCCACTAATAATCCATGTCCCTAAGTGCCCCTGGAAAGGAAATTTTATCTTAGGCTATGTCATTCTGTGGGGTTGTGTGAGTAACTTGCCAGTACAGGACAGCAGAGAATCTATAGTCTAAGGCAGTCAAACATGGCCCAGCTACAGACAGGAGAGCTTGTAACTGCTTTGCAGCACATCATGAGCAGAGCTGCAGAGTTCTCTGTCTTAAGAAGGCTCATGCTAGTAAATTCTACAGTGTTAAACTGGCTCTTCTTGAAAAATATCATATGGACATGCTCTTGTCCACGTAGTACACTTAGGTTATCTGAATATTTATTTTTATTCCACTAATAAGGAAAATAAAAATATAGGTTACTGGGTTTAGAACTGGATTCAGTTTCCTCTTCCATAGAAACTTACATTGTGTTTTAAATGAAAACATTTAGATCTAACTTTATAACTAGATATCCAAAATACATCTTCAGCTAACTCCAAACTCTGCCAGCAGCAGCAGGTAGAAGATACCCAACCTTCTGTCTGGGCAGTTCTTTCACTGCTTAAGTGCTTGTTCAAGTTCTACATTCAGGTATCCTTATTTTAACCAGGATGAGAAACAGCCCCCGAGTTCATATCCGTGACCTTTTCAGATCCAGAAAGTAAAGCTTCTTGCAAGACACAGTCAGACAGAATTTCTCAGAAAACAGCAACCTGTGCAGACTCCATAATTCAGGTAATACTACCTACACAGACATGTTTTTATGATGCAGCTGAAAAATCCACCTTGTATTGTGTAAAGCTCTTTATCTTTTATTCACAAAAAGCAGACTTTATTTTAGAAATCCATTGTCATTTCCAAACTGTAACATATTTCTGTGGCAGAAAAAAATTATGATGTTTATTGTAAATTTTGGAGATTTCAGGCTAAGCTTGCCAGGTGCCCTTGAACTTGGTTTATATGGACAGAATGAAGTTTTTGAACACATACAATGGATTGCAGATAAGCCTTAATAGTCTTAGTTTCGGCTATGCTAAAGACAGCTTGTAGGAAAAGCTTAAAATTACTGTGGACATTTAAAAATCACAAAAGAAAGACATATTAGGTGTCAGTAAAAACGTTGATAAGAGAAAAAAACCCACCTAGGCTAGGAAAATATTTTCTGATGTAATCAGTTGAAGGACAATGGACATTCATGAGAAGAATAATAATTTTAAAAATAAAACCCATCAGCATATGCATATAAAGGCAGTTTTAAAGCATCATGACAGTTGCATGGTAACAAAAGAGATTAAATGAGAACTGAATACTGTGGGGCACAGGTAATTTAGAAAAATGAAAAAGAACAAAGCATGAAAAAAATGCTTTACTACGATCGTGAAAAAGACAAAAAGTAATTTTGACAGAGAATGTTAAAGAAACAAATAATGGAGGATTGTAATAGCTTGATAATCAAGAAAATAGATAACAGGAAACTATTATGGAATTTCAAATTGGAATATATTTATATGTATTAAATATAAACCAGAGAAGAATATCATGTAACATAATAAAAAATGCAGTACAAGAAAGCCTAAGTAATATAACATACTAAGAAAAAGACCAAAAAAAAAAAAACACCCACAAAAAAACCCCTTGAGTAAACTTTCAGTGAAAAAGTTTGTAACCGAGATCTGAAATGAAGAGCTGTAAAATCAACTATCATGACCTACTTGGACATATGAGGTCATTTGAAAAAAATAAAATAACTTTAGGAAACAACAAGTGCTGAACTACAGCCCAATAGATTTAGGAAACTTGCCCAAAATAGCCATTACCATGTAGCATGTGGTTCTGAAGGAAAACAGAAATGCATGAATTAATTTGTGATTGTAGTTTCAATGTAAATTCTCGGCAAAAAATGCTTGGCTTCAGTATTTCTAACTTTCTATCAGGTACAGAATAATGGTAGGCTCAACTCCCTCTATGGTCAACAAAATAGACAGTAGTAGGCAGTTCCCTCAGACCTGTCAAAATATCTTCTAGAGATGTTTCTTCCACCATCAGGAACACAGCTGTTTATTAATGGAGGGACATACTGTGTAAATCAAATATGGTAGCAAGATAGATCAAACTACATCTACTTGCATTTGGAAAAGCAGAGGACAGGAAAGAAAAACACACTAATGACGTACACGTAATTTCAGTATGTGTCTCTCTGAGGACTTGAGGTACCATAGTGTTTAGAACCATTTTCAGTTTGAAAACAGTGTGTGTGAGACACTGTGGGGAATCTGTACATCTCTGAAGATGTGTGTGGGGAATCTATGAGGGCATTAAGGATGTCTAAGACTAATGTTTTCCTTGCTTTGAACATTATTCTCTCCCCCTAGAAGTCAGTAGCAATTTAATAGAAATTAAGTAATCCCTTCGTAAATAAATAACAGGAATATCAAGTAAATAACAAAATTACATAACAGTAAATATCACTACATATGAATTTCCAAGAAATAGATGGGTATAATGTGCAGATATGTAGCCCATGCAAATACTGTAGGTATAATAACCTTTAAAACATAATAAATGAATGCATATTGCAAAAATAGCAAATACAGGCAGTAAAATCTGGAACTGGTTATGAATGAAATATATTACAAAGTGGAATTATAGTAAAAACACTGTTCTGATGAAATCCTACTATATTCTGTCTCAGACATATCAATACTCATACTTTACAGAGGATTATCCAAGTTGTTGTGAAACACCATGCATGATCTTCATATTTCACAGTGAAAAAGGCTAATATAGGTAGGAAGCAGTACAGAAGAAGGTCATTAGCACGGTAAAGAAAGTTACAGATTTTAGCTCCTGATAATAGTTACAGAAGATACTCCTTTAGCTGAGAAGATCTCTATTAACATGAAAACAATCAAGAAGGGAAGCTACAGAAATGTCCGATTTGTAATGCACACAGACTCAGGTGTCTAGAAGTCCAGACTGAAATATGAAAATGTAATAAAGTGGAGACAGGATTCTATTAGCCTGCAGTATGAGAGAAGGTAATTAACTTGACTCAAGTAAACACACACCTTAGAAATGACATTCTTTTCATATATTTCAAATATACATGTCCAAAGTAGTAAGAAAGACTTTTGTCTTCAGCCACTAAAAATTCCTCATAACGGAACATTACTATGGGCCAAATGGTTGCAGACATGCATTTTAAAATGCTTGACACTAAAGACACATGGGGTACATACCAACCTCTTTAGTATCAGTGATGATCATCAACTTAATATTGCACCAAATCTGGATTCTGATCAGTTGGCCTCTTCTTCCCCATGTTTATAACACCATAAGCTGGCAACAAGTTCTCCTGCTTGAGATTCCACAGCCAGTGAGTGATGTTTGACGTGATGGATGATCCCAGACATGCATCCTGACCAGCTTTCAGTTCCTCAATAAAGGTAGATGCTCCTTTCCTTTCCTCTTTCCCCTTTCACTCTGAACCTGTATTTCCATACAAAGAACATTTGGCTGTGTGGCTCTCCAGGGAGGTGCTGCTCTGCAGGGATTGGAGGGGCAAAGTACATGTCAATACAGCACACATCAAAAGGCCATTTGAAAAGGAGTCTCAGATACCAACTGAACTGACAGTGAAATGCAGCTGGTTCCCTGTGTTCAAAATCTTGTACTTAGATTTTAAATGGGATTGTTAACTGCTGCATTTTTATTGTATATTGAGAGGGTAAAACTAAAAATCTTAAAAAATGCAGTAGGAGCTCATCACTAGGACATACCCAAACCCATGACACACAAAGCCAGAACCTTAGCCTTTAGATACTGAATGTGGCAGACTGTTGCCTGTCTACTACAAAATTTCAGAATGACAAACTCCATATAGTTAGACTATAGCACTAGCAGTGCTGCACATGGAGAATATCCGTAACAGAAGTGATACAAACACAAGTTTTCATGAAAACAAAAACCGAAATTCTTATTTGTCCAGCAAATACAGACACAATGGCTAAAGTACCCCGCTGTGGGTTTAATCATCTGGAAAGAATCCAAGGCACCCTACAAAGAATGCAATTAGTCTGTAAATAGGGTAGGTCTAACCACTTCTGCCTGGCTGGTCCTCTCCATTTTCCAAGTACCAACCTCTACAGGGTGCCCACATCGTGTAGGCAGCTACAAGGTGGAAGCTATGTCTACTCTTCAGTATCGGTCCAGTGAATATTTTGAATAAGTGAGATTCATCAAAAATTAAATGGCTTTAACAGTGGCCTGTTATTTCTTTATTTCTACCTGTTACTTCAATTGAGGATGCCAAACCACTCTGAATGGGAAGTCTGGAAAGATCCTCAAAGAAACCTTGCCAGTGCAGTCATTATGCCCTGCTGATAACAAGTTAATTCAAATACCTTATTATTAAGCACAGATGCAATCCAGAATTACATAACATAAGTAAAATGCTTTATTTTTTTTTTTTTAATATTTCATCAGCATAACTTTTTTCCTCCACTATGGCAGAAAAAAACCCTAGTTCTGTGTTATGGAATTACAACCATGTTTTGTAATGTAGATAAACTCTGGAAGGGTACCCTGTTTTATTAGCAACCACAGAAAGCTCTGCTGACACTTTGGTGATAGACATATGCTACCAAAAAAATTCAGTCCTAAACCTCACTCATGCACAGTCCATATGCATATCTAGAAGGCTAATATATACATAAAGCTAGCCAATCAGAAGAAAAATATCAGCAGTGTTTCAGGTTCATCTTCAGGTGTTTTATTAGCAGATTTTCATTAAAGTCTTTAACTAACAAGCATGGGCAAAATTAGATGACCCCTTAGTACACTTTTTCTCCTGCACAAAAATAAGAAAATAATCAGGATCCATGGAAAGTACAAAAAGTAGCAGGAAAATGAGATATTTAAATTAATCACAATATATTAACCCTAATGGGTAATAATGAACATTACAAGTAAGTACTGACATTTCTCATCCTTCTTGTAAGAACTCTTGAATGTCCAGACTAAATGTAAATAAATTTCATTTTCCTGCAGGTATGATTTGAATTTTAAGTTTATAGCTATAGATGGTGAAAGAGATACTCCCTTTATACTTTTATTTGACAGGCACATCATTGAGTAAAAATTGCTTCTTATTTTCCACATGGCACCATCAGTAGAGTATTTCAGCCTTTAAGTAGAGTATTCACCTTTAATACAGTCACATTCTCATAGCAAAGCCGGATGAGCACACACATATGTATATTAAGAAAAGTATCCAACCTAAAAAACTCCACCCGAGTATAGTCTAAAGACAACATGAAAACTCTTGTCTCAGGAAAGCCGTATTTGGTGTAAAGGATCATTTTTTTCAATGGCTACCAATCTTGCTTAAAAGTATAAGGAAATAAAAAGTGTTTGTCTTCTTCAGGTCCAGAGAATTGTAGGTGATACGCATCTTTTTCACTATCACCTTAGCTTTAATTTAGATAAACCACAAAACAGTTGCTAGTCCTTTCAGAATCCATTTTGAAAAATACAAAATACTTTAGGGCACAAGATAGAGAAAATTAACTGAAAACATCACACTGTCCTAAGAGTTGCTTACAGAAATCCTATTCATCATCTCATCGTTAGGACTTTTCTTTTACATGTGATATATTTCATTCATTCATTCAGAGCTGAAATCTACACAAGATTATCTTTGATCCAGGCAATCCTGGACAGTCTCTGTTCTCTAAGGAACATTTGCTATTAGAGGGCAGAAATAAACTCTTTTGAGCAGTTTAGACAATAGAGTTAAAAAATGTGAATTATTCTTAGTAAGGGATGATACCTGCTATTTAACTATCGTAAATTATTTTTCTTTAAACATAATTTAGTTTACAAAGGACGAACTAGTCAGAAAATGAAAGCCAGTCGATCACACTGGATTCAAGAAGACATTAATGCTAGAACCATTTTGAAGGTATTGACTACTCTTGTTACTAAGGCTGTTAATTAATTGCAAATATTCTGCTTGATTTAAAACTTTTAAAGTGCAGGATGTGTAAATATTTTCCGGGCTTCCTAAGTGCCTCTCTACCAGTTTATTCTAATGTAAATTACAAATGATTACAACAGAAACACTGTGTATGCACAAGGACTTATTATCTTCCCATCCAAGCAATTAAATAGCAACATAAACATATACAGCAGTATAGAAAACAAAACAGGCAACTATTTCTTTTGGAATACTCTGCTTACTCATATACTTATTCTTTTATCAGTGGGATAAAATCCAGTTTCTCAAAATGATAAGTGTTTTCTTTTTTTCAAAAATATTTACAATTTACCAATGTCAAAGAATGATCAGGCTGAAAATAAAATAAAGATGAGTATAGAAACAAATCTTTTAAATACTTGACAAATTTGTAATTTGAGACATTTTTTTCTTATTAACTTTAAATAAGGAAGACGGATCAATTAAATCTATGCACAAGAGCTTCTCAACATTAGGCCATCCATCGTGGAGTAGCAGAGGCTGACTTTTTTTTATTTAAGCCAGTTTACTACCAACTGTACGAAATATAGGTTCCATCTGAAAGATGCTTCATATGTCTATACATACATTTATCTGGGAACTGTTACTCCACATTGTTTTTGTCTTACCTCAAGGTAAAACCTTTTCCCTCTATTAATGGAGAGCATTTATTTTATTATTCTGACCTTTTCCAAGATAGATGCAAAATTATATGCCATGATCCAAAAAAAAAAAAAAACAACCCAAAAAAACCCCAAACAAAATAAAACAAAACAAAACAAAACAAAACATATAAAGTTTCCTTTTATTTCATTCAAAGTTCAAAAAAATCTAAGGAGGACTACTACTCACTCCTTCCAAATATAGTGAAGATGTCAGATTGCTGACCCAACCGCACATTTCTCAAACACAGCAGTGCAAAGCACCTCAAGCAATCCAGAAATCACTGACTACCAAAACCACCTTTGTCTTTCTGAGCAATGTGACCATTAAGTCTGCTGATTTAGCAGGCTTTCTTGCAGCTTGCAGAAGGCAGTGAGTATCTTTCCTACGGGATGATGTGCACAAGAACTGCAGAAATGGATCTTATTACAACGTATCACTGAATACTTTTGGCCCATGTTTCAAACTGAAGAAAGACCTTGAGGCATGGGGAGAAGGTCTTGGTAGATACATAAACTGAACAGTGTCAAGAAACTCTGGGAAAGTCGAAGATAATAAAAAAACACTTTGAAGCTCTGTAACCCAACAAAGTTTTTTATCATTATGAGCTAAACCAATTTAAACACATACTCTGATAAATCTCCAGCAAATACAAATCCTCTCTTACCTCTGATCACATCATTTCATTCAATAAGGAGTCCAATTTGTGGTACAGAGATGGTGTACACGGCCAGACCCAGTATTTAACCTTACTGCAGACCATTATTTTCTACTGTTTAATGGATTATTTTTACACTAAATCATCACTCTTCTTTTTGTCAGAAAGAATTGGGGAGGAAAAAATATGCGTTGATGCAACAGAACAGAGCTGTGACTTTGGAAAATGTGCAAACACATCTCTCAGTGGGATTTTGTCACCACGATCACAGCAGTACGCTGTAAATAGCTTCTCTTTAGCTGAGCAGCTCAGGCTTTAAAATGACATTATTAGTATTAAATGGAACCTTTGGAAACTAGCAATTTATGTTACAAATTCTCTGTTGTTTTCTTGAGGCTTTAAATGGAAAAGTGCAACTTGTTTTAGAGTTTCTGTAAATAGGAAAAGTTTCATTGAGACTTTCAAATTATAGTCTTCAGAAGTCAAACAGGAGTGCTTGTGGCAGGCACAGTTTGAAATCATAACTGTTAATGGCAAGATATATTTTTACATTCACTCAGAATGTAAGATTTCAAAAGTTTTTAGAAAGGCTGTGAGGTGGAAAAGTTCAGCATGTATGCATAGCTGATGAAGATTCATTTGGAGACACGAACATACCTGGGGCTGGTGAAAAAATTTATGTGATAAAGATGGTATATTAGGTCAGAGGTAGCTAAAAGTGAATTTCAGATTCTTCAGGGACATTCTACTTTTAGTCAATAAAGGGCAAATGGCCATGCACTTGTTCCATTTCTCTCTGCAGGCTTCAGTGAAGTTGGCCATAAGGAAAGGTTGTTCTTCATGACAAGGACAGACAGGTTCCTGGCAAACTGCTTAAAAGACCTCTTATTCATGATCTCCCTTGTATGCAACGATTTTTTTATCCTTTTCAAAAATTAAAGGCTGCTTGGAGAAAAAGTACTGTCACAGCACAGTCCTAACAGGCAAGTAACACTCTCCTACCTATTCAGTACATCTACTATGGTCCACCAAACTGGTCCAAGTGCTTTGAAGAAAAGCTGGTCACTGGTGAAAAATAAGCATCAAAAACTCAAAACAAAAGTTAATCCTCCTCCTCCCCTCCCCCCTGCAAAAAAACGAGCCATCCCATAAGCAATTTTCTTTGAATTAAAAGATCAGAGTGACAAATGGTACTAAGGCCTTAGTTCAATTGTACTATTGAGTTTTTTGCTAAAGCTCAGTTTTTATATATTACTTTTAAAGTGATTTGTACTTCTTCTCAATCTAGAGATTTTTCCCATTTATAAAACTCTTATCTGTTATTCACCTCATTATCCTCACATGGAACTGCCTGGAGATACTGGGGACATTTGAATACCTAGGAAGCTCCCTATAAATATGTAAAACAAAGAAATAATTAAATATGAAACTTGACCAGGCTACCTTATCAAACATAAGTTCTATAGTGTATAGTAACGAACTCAAGTTCTTTGCTGTCATTTTTATGTTGGGACCTCCACAATGAGATTAAGAACAAATTAAGTTTCCGAAAGCACCAGACAAGGACTGAAATTAATTATTTCACCCTCTAAGAAAAAATATTTCTCCTTGGAGAACTGGAGTTTTTGCCTACAATGCCAAATAAAGTTTTACAGAGCATCACCATGTCCCAGAATATCAAGGAATTAAGGACAATGGGGTGTAGTCTTTTGCTGACATAAAGAAACATAACATGTATGTATTATAAAGAAAAAGCTTCAAACAGAAAACTCCTACTCCACTGCATGCATTTCTCCTTCTAAAGTGAAGACAGGACAATAAACAATATATTATTTGACACAGAGCATGAAGGTTTGCAATTTACCATGACACAACAAAGGAAAAAAAGAAAATTAGAAAGGTTGAAAATAACCAGGTTTTCTGGGTTGGTTGGTTTGGTTCCCCCCTCATTCCAACTCACTTTTAGCTGTATTTCTACTTTTCAGCCAAAAATGAAAATGGTATTTCCATACCTAGGAATTCGCCTAGTTATTCTAACTATGGATATTAATTACTACCCTTATCCTGACTATGTCCTTAGCTACTCAACAAAAATATGCTTTTGCTCAAACTGCAATGACATCGTGCTTCCTACAACATAAAACATGGAATGACAAGAAAGTGAGTAAAGCAACATCCTTGATTTCACTGGAAGTTTAAAAAGGAATAAAAGATGATTTGAGAAAGTTATGTTTCTTCAATAATTAGAGGGCAGGCTGAGAAACGACATAAAATTTATAAATTCATAAATTTCACTTCAAAAATAATTTTATTGCAATTAGGATTTGGGGTTTTTATGTAGTAAAAGATGTTCACAGAAGTTTTATGACATCCAACAAGAAAATTTGCAGATCCATGATGCAAGGTAAACCAACATAATATGAAGATTTCACTGCCATCCCATGCAAAGATTCCACTATTTCCAACAGGTTTGCTTTATTTGAGTATTGCTTAGAAAAACTACCACTACTAGTCTATGATCATATATCAGCAAACAAAAGAGCACTTCTGCCTGCGTTGAAAAACAATCCCTGGGCTGGAACAAAGGTCAAGGGAACAGGAGATGCAAATAAAAGAAAAGGTCATTACCAGGCTAATACCATGAAAGGCAGGTATGGAGTAAAGCATAAACAAACAAAAGTTATAAAAGAGAATGATCTTCTCTGCCTAACTAACTTCCATGGAGACAAGGTCTATCTAGTTTGGGGGGATTTGTGTGGCTAGGCTGCAGTAAGAACACCACAGCTGTCAGTTACTGTACAGATGAAGCACAAGATGATGAACAATGAAGGATGATTTGCCGCATTTTGCACTTGGATATCTTGCTGACACGTAAAATCTCCACTGCTATCATGTACACCAATCCATCACAAAAGGGCTACACTCACAGGAAAAGATATATACACCCAGTCTATTTGCACATGACTCTACACTTTATAGATCTTAATGTCTCTATATTTAAAACATTACAGACATCAAAGGAAAGAACAAGAAAATAAAGTTTTAAGGACTAAGAGTTCGCAGAGTCTTTTGTTTGCCTCTCCTTCAGGCACAGAAATAGAAAGACCTTGCAGAGGATCTGGTCAAAGGAGTTATAAAGAAGTAAACAAGGATTTCAAAATCTGATGGCAAGGAATTACATCCTAGGCATCAAGGAGAAAAGGATTAAGAGTTTAGGCCATACATCCTGATCCATGTATGGTTTAGATTGTCTATCTGAATGCAGTGCAGATAGTCCTGATCTATGAGAGCTGGATTTGGTTTAAAGGGTTGAATGCAGAATGAATTGGTTATTTAATAAGCAACTATGATTGACACAGTAATTCAGACCTATATTGTATGGAAAGGCCAGTCACAGACAGATCAATGCCATTTAACCCATCTTTATTTTCATTTCTACCTCTTCTGACTGCATTTTAAAAGGAAGAACAAAAATAGACACCAAAATTAAGCCTGCTTTTTCTCTGGGTTTTTTTTTAGAAAATTACAAGTCCTCAACAGCATGTTCTTTGCAAGTTCTGGTTCATTCTAAAGCCAATTAGGGTCACCAGTCCTATTATTTGTCTCCCAGAACAAAACACCATCTAGATGAACTGCCCTACCTCCATAGAAATCATGAAATTGATGCATTTTTTCAGGGAAATATCTAGGATGAAAATCATAGCCCAAACATCACTCCCACAAGAACTCTAATATCTTATAATCATAGTATAATTTCAGTTAGAAAACCTTTAAGTTCATGATATCCAACCACAACCTAACACTGCCAAGTCCCCTACTAAACCATGTCCCTAAGTGCCACATCCACATGCCTTTTAAATGACTCCAGAGACTGTGACTCACCCTGGGCTGAGTCACTGTTTCCCTTGGGCAGCCTGTTCTGATGCTTGACAACCCTTTCAGGAAAGAAATTTTTCCTAATATCTAACCTCAACCTCCCTGGAACAACTTGAGAACATATTCTTTGTCCTCTCACTTGCTACCTGGGAGAAGAAAATGACCACCACCTCACTACAACCGCCTTTCAGGTGGTTATAGAGAGTGATAAGGTGTCCCCTGAGCCTCCCTTTCTCCAGACTAAACAATCCCAGCTTCCTCAGCCACTCCTCAGCAGTCTTTTGCTCCAGACCCTTCACCAGCTCTGTCACCCTTCTCTGGACATGCTCCAGCACCTCAATGTCTTTCCTGAATAGAGAAGCCCAAAACTGGACACAGGATTTAAGGAGAGGCCTCACCAGTACCAAGTACAGGAGAATAATCACTGTCCTGGTCCCTCTGGCTACATTATTCCTGATAAAGGCCAGGATGCCATTGGCACCAGTTGAGCACACTTCCCACTGCTGCTGGCTGGTACTGGTGTCTGATAGAGCAGGGCACAGCCCACAGCTGGCACTGGGGCAGCAGCGTGTTCCCACCAGGAGCTCAGCCTGGGCAGCTCTAGCAGTTATGGTAGGTGCAGAGCTTAAAAGAGGTCATGGCTTTCATCCAGGTGGGTATCATTGCTTCCTGGTCAAGCTGGCAGAGTTCATCACGTTTCCTGTGCCCTTGCATTCAAACTGCCATGCCACAGCCATATCCTGTTTGCAGCCCTGGGTGTTGACACGTTTTAAGCGCTTTATATGTCTGGAGGACTTGGCCAACATTGCTTCTGGCCCTACCCAGGTACCACCAACCACTGTGGCATGAGCTGTGAGCTCCTGATGGCTGTCTCAGACCCTGGAGGATCTGTTGCCCAGCAAGGACGGATAGCTAGCCAGCACACTGGGCACCAACAGACAAATCTGTTTGGTTTATCTGAATAGTCCGCATGATTGGGATTGTACCTCTAAGTCCTGTCTTTACCTAATTGATGATGTTACTGAATTTTTCCCCCACTAATACATGTGTTGCTGGGACCACATTGTTTCATGCATCTGTTTCAGAAACAGAACTAACAAATCTCCCAAGTTGCTTATAAGCTCTTATCATCTCCTTTAAAGTTATTCATTCCCTCTGAGATGAATTCTCCTGAACTAATACTCCTGCTTGCCCATGCTGGGCACATTCTGCTATCAGTAACAAGCTCTCATGACATCACACAAGCCACTAAAGTTCCTATTGATTCTTCCAAATGCCTCGGCTTTAATGCACATTATCTTGGCTTGCACTTGCCACAGCACCATGTACAGCTCCATGTCTGACTGCTTTATGTACTTTTTATTTTGTCAGGCTCTGCTTTGAGCTTAATATTTCTTTTCAGATCAGATCTCCATTTTAATATTCCTTTGTGCCCTGAGTTTTGCCAGAGAGACTGACATCAAAGACAGCAGCTGGAAGCCACCTGAACATAAAGTGCCCTGGCCCAGAGAGTGGGGTGAGTTTAACTGTGGCCACGAGAAATGACAAACACAGGAACTTGTGGGAGTAGCCTTCCCCGTGGAGGGACCTCCCGAGCCCCCAGACTCCTCCCCCTGGTGGGCTGGATCAGCTCCTAAAGATCCCGCCCCAGAACTTGTCAGTATAGTTTAGGTTTCTGCCAAGTCATGGTGATCTGCAGTTTCTGTGTTTCATCATTGGTTCTTGTGTTTGTTACTTCCTAATTGCTCTCCACCCCTGTTCTGGAACCCTCGTTGATGTACGGTTGCTGGTTGGCTTTGTACCCCTACTCCCTCCCCTTCTTCCCTCTTATAGGATGAGCCAGTCCGGCTCATCCCCAACTCTTCCCCTTACCCCTTCCCTGATTGGTTGTCTTCTCCATATAAAACCTCCTGCGCAGCCCTCATTCGAGGCTCTCGTGAGGAGGATCTAGCAGAGTAAAGCCTGTTATTGCCGCTCCGAGAGTCTCTCTCTCTTTACTCCGCCAGTCGCTTTTTATTACTAACGGGGGTCTAGAAGGCCAACAAGAACCCTTTCCCTATTCCCTTACGCCTGGGTTCTGAAGCCTCTGGAGGGACTTGCTTCCTCCCCATTGGCAACCACGAGCTTAGCCTCTGGGACACAGAGGTTTTCAGACCACCAGCAACCTATCCCAGGTTGCCTCCCCGACCCCCCGGGGCACCTTGTATTGGCCCCGAAACTATAATTATTAATTTTTATTTTTATAAGAACTGAAGAAAAAAATTCCTTAGCGATTTAGAGAAAGACCAGAAGAATGTTGCACATGCAAGAAGAAATGGTGAATACCACTTTTAGGGTATTTAATCAAAGGTATAGAAGAATATGATTGGCAGAGGATAGCAATGGCAAATGGCCTCAGGAATCTGGAGAGAATTCAAAGATAAACACCCAAAGGAAAGGCAATCCCTTCAAGAAAGTCTTTGATTGCCTCTTTACATCTCAGCAATGTCCACTGTTGTCCCACGTGAATATTACAGAATTCCATATCATTTTATTACAGTCATATTTTAATATAAAAAGCCTTTTTTTCCTAGTATATAACAATTATGGTTTCCTTGTAACACATTCATTAACAGCAAGCAAGCAACTTAGATATTAAAGCACAACTTAGAATGTTTGCTTTTTTAGCATATATTTGGCCTGGTACCAGTGCAAGTATGGTAGAGAACTAAGCAGATTACAGAAGGTATATCAAAAGCTGTATTTACTTGTAGGATTGCTCTTCAGACGTAGCAATATCACAATGGGTAAATGCAGATTTAACCTCTGAACTATCAAAGGTAAACAGTGCAAGGAACTAGAGATTGCCAAAACAGTATCCAGCTTTAACAGCTCATCTTGCACAATGCAAATGTAATGCTGCGCTTTCTTCCATCTACAGTGCATTTAGGACTTCTTCAATGCACAATAAAACTACAATATCTGGAACAGTAATTTTACATGTGTGCTCCTTAGATAGATTTTTGACCGTATGTTCGTATTTTCTTCACCAAACCTTCCTTGAAGCACATAAAAGGAAGTTTCAAGGATCTTTCTGTCTCCTGCTGAAACACTCATATAGAAAAGCTTTTCACAATCTACCCTTACCTACATCTACTTCAAAAAAAGGTTGAGCATTTTTTGGCATTCATTCACAGTGGAATTCCAACACTTGCAGATGTGTCCACACTTCTGAGACATCTCAGACCATTTATCAGGTAATAATCACAGAATCACAATATCACAGCATTTTTACGGTTGGAAGGCACCTCTGGAGATCATCTACTCCAACCCCCCTGCCAAAGCAGGGTCACCCAGAGCAGGTTACACAGGAACTTGTCCAGGTGGGTTTTGAATGTCTCCAGAGAGTGAGACTCCCTGACCTGCTTGGGCGGCCTGTATCAGAGCTCTGCCACCCTCAATGTAAAGAAGTTCTCCCTCATGTTGAAGTGAAACTTCTTGTATTTTAGTTTATGGCCATTGCTCCTCATCCTATGGCTGGGGACCACCAAAAAGGATATGGCACCATCCCCTTGGTGCCTGCCTTTATATGCATTAATTAAATCCCCTCTCAAAGTTTTCCAGATTGAACAGGCCCAATTCATACAGTCTTTCTTTATACGAAAGATGCTCCTGTCCCCACGTTCTCCTTGTGACCCTCCATCAGACCCTCTCCAGTAACTCCTTGTCTTTCTTGTACCGAGGAGCCCAGAGCTGGACATAATAGGGCTGACTAGAGGGAGAGGATCACCTCCCTTAACCTGCTGGCCACACTCTTCTCAATGCACTTCAGGATACCACTGGCCCTCCTGGCTGTAAGTTTACAAAAAAGGGACTTGAGCACTAAAGTAGCTTTCTCATGCATGACTGTTTCAGGCTAGCTCCCCTCTGGATGCCTTAAGCATCTTGAGGCTCACTCTCTTAGATGGCTACACAATCATTACGCATCAAAACACTTTTATAAAACTTTTGCAGCAGGTCTGTAAGTGGGAAAGCTAAAGCCAAAAGGAAAAAAAATCTTCCTTTGTTTTCTTTTTTTTTATTCACAGTTATGTGAAAATCTGAGACAGAACTGCAGAGAGGCCAGACCATTGTAACACTGGGGAGTAATCACAAAGAATGACTGGCAGTCCTGAGTAAAGAGCAAGGCAGTTCATTAGATATTTTTTTATAAACTGAGTGACGTAAATCATTTGAGACTTAAATACTGTCTGGACTATGTTTGATATGTCTTTGAGATAATCAAGACCATTAAGTATTCAAAATAATGACACATAATTTTTTTGGAAACAGAAGTGATTAAACTGAATTTTTTATTGGCCCAATGTATATTTTTTTAAAAATAAATCACAGTGCAATTGTAGTGTTTTTAAAATATCATTGAAACTGTTCTCAAATAAAGAAGCATTCTCTTGCAGCACTGAAAATTCAAATATTCATATGTACTATTGGACTCATTAAAATTTTCTTACCGGATATGAGAAGCTTAGGTCCTGTACTCTCATTCCACTGCACAACATCATTAAATAATATCAGTCTGATTGTGAAACCAACTACAGAGCCTTTCATTTATTAAAACAAATTTTAAAATCAAACTACAAAACAGTGAGAAGAAAATTGGATTTTTGGAATCTCTAGTTTAAATAATCGGAAACTATACTAGTGAAGGCAGTGCAAACATTTTCCTTACAATACATTACATAATAATATTGAAACATGCAGATCTAATTTGTGAATGTTGCAGCTTTACACACACACATAGAAGCTGCCTGAATTTGCTCAGATGCTTTGCTTTCAATGTGATATTGCTGCTTCCATTTGGCTTATTTCTACTGTCTTTCCTAAGGCAAATCATCCAGTACAAGAGAGATTTCTTCATTCACTAGTACCTTTCCGGATGAATAGTTCCACTGATGAAGGGTACAAACTCTATTCCTAGATAGGGATTTTAAGGCCCTTTGTTTAAAGAGGAGAAAGAAAAGGAAGTAGTGCATTTGTTTCTTACTGAAAAACAGAATAAGAAACACAGAACCCCAAGTCATTACAGGCATGACCTAGATGCTTATATTTTTGAATGCTTAAAAAGATTTTTTCAGGCACCAAATTTCTTCCTAACTGCTTAAGCATTCAAGTTTTCATAAAAGAGGCTTACACACTAAATTATCTTTCGCACGCATGACTATCTCAGGCTAGATCCCCTTCAGATGCCTTAAGCATCTTGAGGCTCAGTCTGTTAGATGCCCACATAAACATGATGAGTCAAAACTCTTATAAAACTTTTGCATCAGGTCTGTGAAATGCAGGTTGGAAAAGCTACAGCTGAAAGATACAAAAAATCTCAATGAGGCAAATTTTTGCTTCATAAAGCAGTCAAAGTTACATGAAAGTTTGAGATACAATTGCAGAGGCCAGACCTTTGCGTCTTGTTCAGCTTTTTTTTCAGTATCTACTAACACAGTTTTATGAGGAAGATAAAGAACTGAAGTAAAACCAAAATGTGAATGTCTACTATTCCCAAATTTCTTTTGATGTAAAAGATAGGTCTAAAATCTAAATAAGTTCTAAAGAACACGATCACTTAGAGAAAAAAAAAAAGTCTGGTTGTTTGTTTTTTTTTAAGTCATCAGGACTTGCCATGGAGGTCTTTCAGATGATGCTAGAAAACAATGCTTTAGAGAATCCTTGACATTCAGTTATGACTCTGCAAAATTTCTGCTACATGAAACAGAAAGTTTTGCACCATTTTATGACTCGTGGACTCAAAGGTCCTTTTCAGAGGTACAATCACTGAAAGTCATAACAACAAAACCCAGAGTTTACTTTGGGGATGAGGGAGTTCTAGCTCTGTTTATTTTGCAGCAGCATATTGAAGCTGTGATCTTTCCAGGTGTTTATATCACCTAGAAAATGTACCTAAGAACTCTGTGTGACCACTGGTTGCCACAAGAATTGTCAGCACCAGAGAAGCTTGAGCCAGATATCCTAGAATCCAGCATTTTCATCACCGAGAAACTTGTTGGCAAACGCTGCTCCCATAACACTAATTGGATAAAGTAGGTGGAGGGCTAATTAAGCTGTACTAATTCTTACCTCTTCAAGTCCTAAATACATATTTTTACTAGATTCCATTCTACTTGATAGGAGGCTGTTGAAGTTAATCACATAGGATAAGTTTAGCCATCTGAAACAAAGCTCCAAAGAAGTATCAGGAAATCTTCAGTTCAGTTTTCATTAAGCTGTGGCAGAGAATTTGGCCTGAAGCCCATCTTCTGTTACAGCTTTAGATTTGGCTCACTGTCAACATCTGCAAACAAAACTTGCACGGCTTTTACAATACAACATTTAATAATTTAGTATTAAATTAAGCTATGTATTACTTGACAGATTTGGGCACATAAAATGAGAACTGAGCTTTTCAGAAGAGCCAAAAAGACAACAGACAAAACCATGTACTATCTGGATATGACATAGTTCATTGTACTTTTACATGTACAGCTACTAATAATGAAAATAATTAAGAGGGAAGGAACAGTCCAGTCAAAACTATCCTACAGCCAGTGTTTATACAGACTATGTTCATGTGTGGAATACAAGATACTTTTGAGAAAGAGTAGAAGACTGAAAAAATTGCTATGCTAGGAAAGCTCTGGTAAACTCAAACCAGCATAGAGCACTACTTTCTCGGCTACTTAGTAGGACTAGAACATAATGTAAATAAACAATTTTTGCTCTGAAATTTTTAAATAGCTGAAATCCCAAAGAAACACTGTTACTATTGACCATAATAGGGCAGAATTAACATTTGTGCAAATTCAGCCTAATTATACATGTGAAAAAGGTGTTCGACCTACACTCGTTTTCCTTAAGATGCTAGTCATCCTTTTCATCATGTTTGTGTCCAGACCACTACAATCAAAAATGAAAATGTGTCAGTTTGTTTTTAATGACCAAGACCTCCCACAGAGGCCAATAAACATTATTTAAATAACATACATAGAGACAGGTTAAGAAATGTGTAAAATTATCCTATTTTGTAATTTCCTTTCTTCCTTTCTTCCTTCCTTCCTTTCTTTCTTCCTTCCTTCCTTCCTTCATTCCTTCCTTCCTTCAGTAATGTACCCATTTTAACATTATCCTTGTGAACAATATTTCTTTGTTATATGTGATACTGAGAACTGTTGCATGGAGAACTGTAATTGTAATATATTTAGCATTTCTTGTACAAATATACTAGCATATATAGTTCTTCTGTACCAATTAAATATAGTAGCTTCTTACACAATCAATGTTGTCACATATGGAACACTTTTATAATCTAGCACAAGATTTGGACTTACAATTCCTTAATGAATGCACTTGGAGTTTCCTTTAAACAGTGAATATAGAATGAACCTGCTCATGGGAAAAGAATGCTGTGTATCTCTGTTATTGCATCAGTCTGGAACTGTTACAGCAGCTGCCTTTGTAGATGGCTTACAGCTGCATTAGAGCTCAAAACTGTATGATTAAAAGCCCCGCATTTAAGTTTTCACACAAAGCTAAGAATCATAAGGATTTAGGCCTAGCAGCTTTAAAAAACAGAAAACTCATCTTCCAAAACAGTTTGTATACTGTTCTGAACAATGTTTTTACATATGAACATTTTAAGTAAATAACCTGATGTACAAATAATGAATAGATACTAGAACTTTTTGAGTTTAGGCAGTGACTTTTAAAAGGTCTTTTTCTGCTTATTTTAGCTACATTCCTTCTCCCCTTCTTTTGCTGACCCCTCTCTGAAAAAGAGTATGGTACTGCTTAATTTTTAACAGACAGTTTAACAGTGATCTGGATATATCTGAGATTAACTAACTACTACTGCTTGATTTTTTTTTTCCTTTAAATTTAATTCAGTTATACTAGGATAACCATGAAAATCAATCCTATAGAAGAAAAAAAAAGTGAGCAATAAAAATAAGCAGAAAATATATTTTCCACTTATCCTCCACCTAATTTGCTATTATGTATTCAGAAAACATTTAAAATGTATTATTATATGTGTGTTTTAAAGAAGTGCTCATTTAAGAGTTTTACCCAGATAGATTTTCTCTTAACTTTACAACACCTGTAAATATATCAAAATCAATGAAAATTTGAACTCATCAGTAGCTACTTCTCAGCATGTTTTGATTTCACAGACATTAGTGCATCTTTCTTTCTCTACTGTCCTACATTCAGATATTGAAAAATTGCCTGGCTTTTAATTACAGACTGAACAATAAAAAAATAAGAAGTAGTGTATCCTCAAGGCTAAAGTGTCATTTTGGATTGAATTATCCATCTGGCATTTAATTTTCACTTCTGACACAAGTCACAGCTTTTGTCAGAAAGAATTTTTGTTTAGATGTTGGCTTTTTATACATCGTGAGAGAAAGCTGTCTGACGCATTCCCTTAACCCAACAACGTAGTCAGAAGCATTCTCATTGTGGGATGACTCAAGAAATTAGCTATTTAGAATGCATGAAGATCACACCAGAGGTTTCAGGAGTCTTTTTTTAAGCTCCTTTCTTCCTAAGTAATCGTCATTTCCACAGATCTCTATCACTGGATACACAGGAAGTTGCCATGTTAAATCACTGTAATGTTCCTAAAAATTACTCTTACAAGACACTTCAGAATAAATGAAAAGAAAACAAATTTGCAGTAAGTGGATACAAGAAGGTTCATTCTTGCTGCACATGCACATTACTTACAGATATTCTCCAACAAAGGTAAGTATTTTGCAATTTGCAGTGTGTTTTGAAACAAGGGAGTATTGAAAAAAACTACTGAAGAGCAACAAAGAACATTAGCTGCTCTCTGCTACTGTTTAGTAAAGATTCAGCCTTAAGCATGTTTAAATGAGAAAACTGAATCCACGGAATGACAGGACACCCTACAGGATGCCTGAGGCCTGGGCACATTTAGTCTCATAGTATATGTGGTGTTGTGTCCCCCTAGGAAGTAGGCCAATAAACTGTTTTCTTGTCAACTATAGGATGTGTCTCCAACAGAGTATGGGATAAAAAATCTTAGGCTTAGCTCCTCTGAAGTGAAGTCAGTGCTGCAGAGACAGAGACTTTACAAGGGCCTGCAGTGACTGGACAACAGATAAAGGTTTTAAAATGAGGATAGATAGAGATTACATATAAGGAAGAAATTCTGTACTGACTGTGGTGAGACACAGGTTGCCCAAAGAAGCTGTGGATGCCCAATCTCTGGAAGTGTTCAAAGCCAGGCTGGATGGGGCTTTGATTAAATTGATGTCACTGTCCATGGCAGGAGGTAGGAGCTACATGAACTTTAAAGACCTCTTTCAACCCAAATCCTTCAGTGATTCTATACTTCAGACTGCACTAAGGAGTAATGTGGACTCCACCTTTAAACTTGACCTTTTTGTTTCTGCCCAGGGCTTCTACAAAATCAAATGAATGGCTAAATGTAGAATGGGATTTAACATGCTTGAATTTAAAATACAATATATAAATACACTATAAAATATAAAGACATATAAAGAATAGATAGGCGCTGTGACTTGTCTTTTGCCATACTGATGCCTAAAGGAATCTTACAGAACAAATGCCAAATTTAGATCCTAACCACTGAGTCTACTTCACTTTCAGTGAGGAGAAGACCTAAACTACTTCATTTCCCCTCCTGCCTTTTAAAGTTACTAACATTATATTACCAAAGTTTTGGGCACCTTCAAGTGATAGAACTTCCTAATGCTAACAAACTATCAACAATTTCACTAAATTTTCCTAAACTGAGAGCTGGGAAGCTCAAGCTGGCTGCAGCCCAGGGCAGCCAGTCCTGATACAGTGCCTCCAAAGAATCTTTAGGCTTTTCACAATGGGCTGGCTGATAGGCTTGCAAAAGCTTTCAAGATGGAAAACTCTGATAGTGTTTCTAGAATGTTAGTTTACATTGTTTATGCAGAGCTGAGCAATTCTATTTCAAACACTGAATAAATAGATTTTTGTCAATTACTTTGACTTGAACTGGCTTCAGACGACTTAGGGGGTTTATAGGAATGACATTATTTAGTACTTATTATTATAATCATCGTCATCATCATCATTAGCAATGTACTCTCTAGGGGATAAATGTGTTTTACTTCAGTCCTGTATATCTTTAAGGAATAATGCTTCAATCCTAAACCAAAACCCAGTAAGTCAATAAAAATAATGTAGTTCCCACTTAATACATCTTAAATGGAGATAGAAATTCTTCCTACAGAAGAAGCTAAACATGAGGAAACTGAACACAAATTATTTCACATATGTGACTGAGACTCTAAGTGGAGATTAAAATTATAATAGATATATGTTACTGAGACTCTAAGTGAAAATTATAAGAGATATAACAATGCCTTTTTAGTGGTACTCAATAGAAGCTTATTAATAGTGGTGATACACTAATTCTAAAAAAAAAAAACACTAACTACCCTACCAAAAAGAACCTGAACATTACTTAATATTACAAGGAAAACATACTCAAAGATAGACAAAATCTTCATCATGTCTGCCAAGTCACTTCAGATGGTTAGAATATGCTGATGGAAGACAGTATGAAGAATATGAAGCATTTTTGTCACAGCTATCTAAGATCTCTGCACAGATATTTATCAATAAAATTGTAAATGTTACATTAGAGAGTACACAGTACAAACAGCCTGATGGCTTTGTTAAAAATAATGAAAACTGGGTAAGAAAACAGAAGTAATCTTAATATTTAAGAAAGAGGGAGGAAAAAAGAATGCTTGCAGACATGCACATGAATCTCTACACAGGTTTGTTTTTTATTTTATTTTAAGAGTTCATGAGTATGTGTGATCTCAAGTGTAGGGTATGGAGAAGAATTGTCACTTCTCTCAGCAAGGGATCCATTGTTTTTTCTTACAAATAAAGGAGAGGACACCAACATGGAGCATTTATGCTGAATCAATATTGATGGACAAACATATGGGTTTTTTTAATTTTAAACAGCTTAACAAAACTAGAATAATGCTGCTGTAATTTCAGAACCATTCCTCAAAAATGCAAAAGTGTTGGAGCTGAGACTGCTTGCTTCAGCACAATGCAGTCTTTTGCCAATGCTTTGTGATACAGCTTGTGGTTATAAAGTTACATGCTTAGTCTTTGCAAGAAGAGTTTCGGAGGAATTGGAGACAAAGTCTAATCTTCCATAAATCCAGTGATGTTTCTAGCCTTCCTTATAAATAAAAGACTTTAAATTCAGCAGAATACATAACCAGTAATGAGCAGCTTACTAGTGAAATGTAATCCATCTTTTTCCCACTTACCTGCAAGGACTCAAAAAGACCACTTGGGCAAACAGAAAGAAAAATCCAAATTATAGTGATTGAAACACATTTAAAATGCCCATCCAAACCCTCAACTACATGTTATGTTGTTTCTTCAACTTCCCAAACACACACAAAAAAAAAAATCAAAGCCAAGCCAGTAAATTCTAGAATACATTTGGATTCTCACATACTTACATATGTACTGACTAAACAATTAAAAATCAACTAATGTAGGAGGTAAAAATAAAATGTTATTAGATTTCAAGATTTCTTCATCAGCAAACCCCAACTTTCCACCTATGTTTTAATACAAGAAAGGAAAGTTGTTCTGGCAAGACCTGATGCTGAACAATAAATTCATACACTTCTAGAGCAGACTATCTGATGATACATAATTAATCTTTGATTGATTGCTTTAATTTAGACACTGAAATTATTTTTGCAAAGACTTTCACAAGCAGAAAGAGTTACAAAAGTTTTTTTTCAGTATAAACTGCAATAATTCTATTTAAAGCAAGTTTGAATTTATATTCTTTCAACCTCTCTTATCCAACCCTGACTGGTTTTATGCTTATATTTCTTATGTCTGATTTTTTATTCATGGTTCAAGTTAATTTCTGACTTCATTATTACAATTTGCTTTATTATGGTACCCTTGAGTCTTGTTTGATCTTGCAGAATTTAACAATCTGAGGCTTAAAGCAGGTACTTGAATTTGGTCTCAGATACTATCTCAACACTTCTGTATCATGAAAGATTTCCACAGACTACTGTACAAATTGTACCAGTAACTCTATAAATGAGGGCTACCTAGCACAACTTAAGTGTCCACCTACATAGTAATGGATAAGTACAACATTTGCAGTAAAAACTTCCCCAATATTCATTTTATAGATTTGACACCGGTGGATTTATAATAAGTCTTTTTACAGATTGCATTCTACATTTTGGCTATGGTTCTTCAATGAATACGTTCATTTCATCAGCAACTACACATCATTACCCGAATCTAATTCAAAATGCTTGCCCTAACAGTATATGCAGCCAGACACATCTATTATGCCTTGCCTCAAAGATGACACTCATTCACTCACTCTCATCACCATTTCTGCCTTTTCTCTATTAACTTGCAAAGTTTTATGAAGCTTTTGAGAAGCACAGATTACTGCTTATCCTCTTGAAATCACTGATTCTTTGCAGCACTTTCTGTTTTCAGTAAGCCACTTAAAACTGTTGTGCACATTCTTTTTTCTTGCTGGAAGCTGGAATATTCAGGTCAGCTTTCTAGGATTTCTGAACAGCTAGTTCAAATAGCAGCAAAAGCTGCTCACTCTCAAAGGCTTGCATACAAGGTCCTATAAACTGTGTAATACACTGAATTCAGAGTCTCAGGGTTTTCTGTACAGTCTGTGGGTAGGGAGAACAAAATATTTAAAATTAAAGGGTTATAGTGAATGAGATAGCATCAGACTGGTGACCTGTAACTGGTGGGGTTCTGTGGGGCTCCATCTTTGGCCCAGTTGTTTCCAACATCTTCATTAACCACGTGCATGCAGGACTTGAAGGATACTAAGGAAGTTTGCTGACAATGCTAAACTGGGAGGAGCTGTCAACTCCCTCAAGGGCAGAGCAGCCCTGCAGAGAGATCTCAACAAATCTGGCTAAGTACAGGATTCTGCACCTGGGATAGGGCAACTCTGGTTGTCTCTGTAGACTGGAGAGGAAGATGCTGGAAGGAAGCACCATGGAAGGGGACCTGGGGGTCCTGGCTGATGGAAAGTTGACCATGATTCAGCAGTGCTCTGGCAGCCAGGAGTGTCAACCCTGTCCTGGGTGCATCAGGCACAGCATCGCCAGCCAGGCAAGGGACAGGATTGTCCCACTCTGCTCTGCACTGGAGCAGCCTCACCTCGAGTGCTGGGGGCAGTTTTGGGCACCACAATATAAAACAGACATGAAGCTATTAGAGAGCATCCATGAGGATGGTGAATGGTCTGGAGGGGGAAGCCATATGAGGAGCAGCTGAGATCACTTGGTTTAGCCTGGAGAAGAAGAGATTGAGGGGAGACCTCACTGCAGTCTACAACTTCCTTGAGAAGGGAAGAGGAGGAGCAAGTATGGATCTCTTCACTCTTGTAACTACTGAACTCAAAGAAATGGCACAAAGCTACACAGGGGAGGCTTAAGTTGGATATTTTTCACCCAGAGGGTGTTTGGGCACTGAAACAGGCTGCCCAGGGAAGTGGTCACAGCACCAAGCCTGTCTGAGCTCAGGAAGAATTTGGACAACACTCTCAGGCACATGGTGTCATGCTTGGGATGTCCTGTGCAGGGCTAAGAGTTGGTCTTGATGATCCCGATGAGTGCCTTCCAACTAAGCTTATTTTATGATTTATGATATTCACTGCCCAGCATATATTAACACCTTTCTGTCCAGAAACCTTGGTTGGTATTGTGGTAAACCAACAGTAGAAAAAACAAGCTAAGTATTGCCACTACCCTTCCAAACTTCCATTTGTTTTCCAACATTAAAATTAACTTGTGTAGAAAGTGGTAACTAGTGCACTGTTGTTACATCTTTCAAATTTTTAAAGACAATGTGATTGAATAAAGAAGTAAGATTCAAACTAATTAAGGTATCTAGTGAGTTCAAAATGCTTTCATCAATACAGCACACTCACACTAAACTTTCCCAGAAAACATACATCTTTTTGCTAATTAAACTACTTGAACACAAAAACTAGAACCAAAATACAATGTATTCACCAACATGTTCACAATCATTTGCTCCAACAATTAATGTATGGCAAGAGAGTATCACAGATTGCTTGTTTATAATTGCTTATAATACAAGTATGAAAGCACTGTTTGATGAGATTTATAAAACACACTGAAGTATTCAGTAGGTCACAATTTGCTAATGCAGCTCATTTTCACTTCACTGTTTGAAAAGGATTTTGTTTTCTTTAACTTTTATTTTACTGCAAATGAATTTGGGGCAGGCTATGAAGTAACTGCCCCTTTTCACAAGTAAGCACTTCTGCCCTTGCCACACTTTGTGTACTGGTGTAGACACATGGATCATGATAAAGCTTTCAGTGTCTTTCTTCTACCATTTTCAGAAGGAGTATCTCAAATTTGCACATTAGCCACAGGAATCTTTAATTGACTTTTCAGAAGACACCAGTCTCACAGCTTTTCTTGATTGCTTTATTTCAATTTTCAAATCAGAGTCTGTCTAATTAAAAGCTGAAAAAGAGTGTTTCCAACCTTTTCCACTCCAAAATGTAATTGTTTAAGGCATCCTATTTGCCTGCACCTCTCGTTTTCTTATGCTGCTCATACTCTGCAGCTGTTGATAGCTCTCATTTTCCTCCTTCACTGGTTTTTAACAGTTCACTAAGCATAAATTCTGCAGCTTGTTAATCCTGGGATTCATTTTCCTCCAACTCACCATCTTGTTACAGTGCTATATCTTTACTTGGCTCCTGCCTTGTGATCTGAATTTCTTCCAAGGCTGCTGCTTTATGAAAGTTTTTAGGTTTGTGTATTTTTTTCAGTTGGGCAGCTGCTGGAGAATGGCAACCATTGTCCTCCAAGCATTTTCTAGCTTACACACTCAAGGTTCTTTTCCTCAGTCCAGTCACCTCAGGAGCTTAGCATAAGCCCAAAAGCTGTGAGTTTTCAAGGAGATTTTAGGTGAAAATTTAGTACATAAGAAGAGACTTCTCCTATAGACTTAAGAGGCACATCAAAAGAAATGAACTAAGTGGGAAATGCAGACAATGACAGCAGCATTAAGTATATAAAGTGAAACAAAGCATGAGACCCCAGAGGAACAGGGAAGGACCAAGATGTCAATAGAATGATTTTCTGCTTAAATAGCTCAGAAAGAATTCTATAAGCTTTGCTTCAGAAAACTTTAACTCCAATGCCTTCAATAAATCCATCAATTCAAAGGAAACCATATTATCTTGTAATATGATATTTAGTTTTCAGTCTTCCTTATCAGAGTATATGTAAAGAATCAGTAACTAGGCATTGGCAGTAGTCTTTTCTAGGAGTAAAAATTATTTTTAACCTCACGATAGCTGTCATTTACTTGACTGGCATCATCAACTGATACAAAATCCCAAAACTTTTTCATTTTCTTCTTTATTTCTGCACCCCAAAGGTCAACTTTTATTTTCATACTTCTCTAAATCTCACATGCCTACACAACGTCAACTACTTCAGTAGATACAATTCTTTCCAGACACAAAAGAAACGCAAAGTCCAAGTACTCGGACAACTCCTTTCTAACCCATTAAGTAAAAACAAAAACAAAAAAAATGAAGCAAAACAAAACAAAAAAGACTGAACCAATCAACCAACCAACCAAGAAACCCACAAACCAAAACTTAACAAAACAAACAAAAACCCCTTAAATAAAACACTGTATAGGTACAACATTAGGATTCATGCCTGACAAGCAGTTACTTACCAGACTAGCCCTTTTTATCCCTCTGAGCTCAATTATCATGTGCAGGTTTCCAGTGTATTGTTTCGATTTATTTTATTCATCATTCCTAAGACTAAAGACAAATGGCATGGAAATAAGCATTACCATCAGGTCTTCCCACACTAAGCCCTAGAATGCAGGAATGGCCTTTTTATCTGGTCACACCCTTCTTCCAGACCAACCCAGCAAGGGCTTGTGTTGGCATAAAGACAAGGTCCTACAGCACTGAGGACTGCAGTTTCTTATAGTCTTCTTTTGGGATCCAGCAGCTCAATTAAAGGTTGAAAAAATCATTGCAACTAAACTTGCAGAAAAACTTGAGAATTTGTCACAAAATGTATGGCTCTGCTTTTCCTAGCACAGAAAAATCCCTGAAAGATTTGTACAACCAAAATTGTAGGCATGATATTTATTCCTCTGTCTTGGCCCCTATGTCCTAACAGTTTTATATATATCCTTTTCTCACACATTTGTTTCCTGCCTTCATAAGGCAGACAGACACAGATTGGAAGCCCTTAGTTTATGAGATGCATTACAGCAGGGCAGAAACATAATGGACATAGAAAGCTTTATGTTTTCACTTCCTACAATGCACCTTTTCTTTTTCCAAGGCAAGAGTTACCAACATTGTTCCTCATCTTACTCTACTAACATAAGGCTTCCTGAAGTGAGATATATAAAACCTCTCAACAGTATAGTAGAAATATGTAATCTTTCTTTGTTATCAGTAAAAATAATAGTATGCTTATTTTAGCCTTTATCCATAGACTTGTATCCTTAATAAAATTGTTCATTATTTGAATGCTCACATTTCAGCCTTTGGCTTTGGCAGTATTCTCCATCAGATATGTCTGTTCACTTCCCACAGCTTTTCCTTTCACTCAAAATGTACTGCTTTAATTTGACACATTTGCCTTGCAACTAATCTTCCTAGATTTTACTTCTCTGCTGTGATTATGGCTCCCATTCTCCTTCTCCCTTCTAACCATTATTTTTAATTAATTAATCAGAACATGGAATTGAAAAATACAGTAGTCTCAGCATTGTAGGATACTTGAGATGGAAATGGGAATTCTTAATTTGCTCCATGGTCATCTGCTGCCCTTTTATGTTGTTCTTTAAGTAACAACATGGCTTATAGTATCTCTCCTTAAAAAACTGTCTCTATCATAACCGCAGATAATCAAAACTGAAATAAAACTGCTATTAAATACACAGTTGTAAAGACCAACAGAAATTAAGACCAGTCCTGCAGTCACTGTGGGTGAAAATTTGCAAGGCTGGAAGGGACTGCAACAAACACTTGCCTCCAGTGGAAAAACAGTAATTTGCTGGTATAGGTAATTGGGAACTACCAATTAAGTATATTGAGTACTGAACATTTTGAATAGCAAAACTCTACAATTTTTAATATTTAGCAAGCAGAACTTTGTACTGATGGCGGAATAGTCAAGCATTTTACATGTTTCTCACAGTTATTTTAAAAGACGTTTTTGAACTTAAACTCTCCCTTTTCTCTATCAGATGCACTTAAGAAGGCACACTGGCAGTACTGGATGACTATTTATGATTTTTCTACATCTGAATTTACAATCTTTTTTTTTTTTTTTTTCTCCATAGTTAATATTCCTTTATATAAAACTTAATTACAAAGCTTAGAAAAAGCCTTAATATTCCACTAGATATTACACAGTATTATGCCACTTATATAAAAATGCTTGGACAAAAAAATGATCAGATTAATGTCAATTTTAAAAAGCAATTGAACAATGTATGACTGAGGCATGACTTATCAAACTATGACTCTCATGACGACTGAAGGAAGCTCAAAGGCAGAGTGACAGCTAAGAACATACCATGGTTTGACTTGGAAATTAATACAGTGTGTGAGAAGTCAGAAAGTGAAGACAGCTCCTACAATGGGTGGTGGTGTAAAAATTATCCTTAAGGACTGCTAACAGAACTGAAAAGAAGTGTGGCATGTATTTTTCCATTATTATTTATAACTACACCAGGCCATAAAGATTAAAATCTTTAAAATGAAATCTCCAGAAAATAATTATAAACATGACAAAAGAGCAAATGAACAGCAGAAAAACTGTAGCTTCTGGAAAGCTGACGGTCTTAAGACTGGCCTTACATGGAAAACATACCAAGGATCCTGTCTATAATGATGGTAAATAAGAGAAAAATACTTGGGAAAAAAAAAGAGTATGCAATGCTATGCTGGAGAGGAAGACTTGAGCTTTAAATTAATCCTTCAGCTCATGGATATAATTTCAGGCTTCCTGGATAGAATCTCAGTCAGCAGACTTCTGATAATAGCCAAACCTCTTTCAGATACAGGGGAAGCAGCACTACAGATACAACTGAGATTCAAAATTTAGCACACTGTCTACAGCCCTAATTAACTGCAGAAGTTGGATGATGTCCAGAGCTGCAGTCCTTAGCTTAAAAGTCTGCCTGTAACAGAAGGATCTGTATTAAATCCAAGTTAACCCAGAATACAATTATAATGCAGAGCACTTGCACTCATTTTAACACAGAGAACACTGCAGACAGAAAATGTAATGGGTCTTTTTGGATATTCCTTGGTTTTTTTCCATTGGAAAATTTCAGCTATAAATGTCATTCTTTCTAAGAGTGAAACTGAGAAAATTATTTCCGTCATGCTAAAAACACTTTCTTAGAAATTGAGATAATGTGTTATAACATCCAAGAACACAAGGAACCAAGCAATAAATTAGCTTTTACATCAGAACTGTTTCTTTAGGCATTTCCATAGGAAATGGGCATGCTTTAATTTTAGCAGACATACATAGCACACAGACTCGTAAGACTTAGAATGACATAATCATAGAATTGTTTAGGTTGGAAAAGACCTGTAAGTCATCGAGATGAAGAATAAACCCAGCACTGCCAAATCAACCACTAAACCATGTCCCCAGGTGTCACATCTACATGGATTTTAAACACCTCCAGAGATGGTGATTCACCCAGTTCCCTGGGCAGCCTGTTCCAATGCTTGACCACCCTTTCCATTAATAAATTCTTCCTAATATCCAATCTAAACCTCCCCTAGCACAACCTGAGGCCATTTTCTCTTGTCATGTCACTTGCTACCTGGGAGAAGAGACCATCCCTAATCTGGCTGCAACCTCTTTTCAGGTATTATAGAGAGCCATAATGTAAACAACATCTTATGTCAGATCCAATGAGACACTTTGGTTTTCAAGAGATCATGATGAAATTAGAAGTTTTATCCACACAAATAGGGATTAGAAAATGCATTAAGCCTGCACAGAGAATCTTAGTGTTGTCACTTCTTAACTTTCTAGGCCCTGGCTTTCTTATTAATATTTTTAACATATTTCTAGTTCCCATTATCTACATATATAATTACTCAGTCAAAAAAAGGCAGGTATTATAGACTTGGTAATATCTGTAATTCAGAGAAAGAAATCATCTGTTCAAAAAAATCCTCCTAAACAAAAATTGTCAGAAAAATTATTTGTAATCAGAATTTAAAAATTTAGAGTCATGAAACACTGTCGCAAAAGTCAGAAATTAATTGCTTCAAAATGAAATCAAAGTACATAACTATTTACAACAGGGAAAAATGCATCTTTAGAGAAAATTGTGGGTTTAAAACCTTTATGTCATTAAACATAAAGATTCCTTATTCCTGTGGATTTTCTGCTCCTTTGGAAAAGATTTCTGTACACAAGATGTGTTCAATAACTACCATTGTCATTCCATTGTCATTTAATTGCTTTACCTATAAAGCTCTTTCATCGTGCATAGACAAGATTATCGGTTTCTTTTACAGCCCATTAATGTACCCCTGACACTTTTTTTGAAACTAGAATAATTCAAAGGACAGCATGTCAGCTGGGTAAGCAACTCAGGCAGAGCCCAGACCTTTGCTGCACATCAATACACTGGTTTTCTGTAACTTCAGGAGTGCTTGATTATGATTCTCAACAGATTCAATCAGAAGGGGTTCTGAAGAGGTTTTCATTTCAATTATGCATGCCTCATTATCATACCTTTAGTGAAGCAGAAAGTACATTACAAGGTGAGAGCCAAAAACAGTGAGATGAAAAGCACAAAGCATAAGTGTCTTAGAAGGATTTCTAAATTTGTCTGAAATAATATTAATTCATAGTAATATTAATCACCCTTTATACAACACTGCATTTCTACATGGCCCTTTACAATCAGCTGTCAGAGCACCTTTCACAGGAGGGAATATAGCTTCAGTAAAGAAAGCACGTGGTTCTTACTGGGAAGACAAGTTAGAAGCTATTCTGTGATTCACTGGGATTGAAGGACACCTGTTTTTCTGAGGTTGAAGTTAAGTGCTCAGGAAACAGGAAAGCTCATAGCTGAGAGGAAATGGGCATTGTTGTAAAAGACAGCACTGATGGAGACCAAGCTTTAGGCTAACAGAGGGAGCTAAAACAAGAGTGAAGCATCATATAATTAGGAGATATTTGGAGCATGACCCTGAGGTTCACAGACCAGAAACTACAGCAAGGTTTGGAAGGGATAGAGAAGAAACAACTCTGAAGGTAAAAGACAGAACACAAAAGGATTTAAAGAGAGAAATGATGTGGTCAGAAGAACCTAACTGTCAATAATGGTATTTTTGTTAGACTGCTACACTGAAATGTAGAATGGGCAGAATGGGAGCAGAGAGGAAAGAGGGGATGGATAGATATGAAGAGATTAACTGAAAAAGCATTTGAGACAAAAAGAGAAGGAATACAACCAAGAAAGAAGTGTAAAATTGATAATTCAGGAAGGAAGAAAGTGGATGAGGAATGATAGTGATGCACTACAACAGAGATGCCTGAGACAGCAGAAAAGGTGTAAGGAAATAACAGAGAAATCAATGTTTAATAGTAAGAATGAATGTTAAATAGCAAAATACAGGGAAGCCTGATTGCAGATATCTTAGGACATGGCTGAAGGAGGAACCCTTCATTTACACACACACACAAAAACCAAAACAAAACACAAAGGCAAAGAGAAAGAATGAACTTACTATGTTAACAGAAAAAGGTAAAAAAAGTTGTATTTTTTTTAATTAGGTGAAGGCCACGGATAATATGCTTAAGGGCAAAAAAGAAAAAATGGAAGACTATATGAAATATAAATCCCTAATATGTCAAAAAGATAAAAATTGCAAAGTGAAGGAAGGAAAAATTAAGAAAGGAAGTGAGAAAAAAAGTATAGAGACTCTTCCTCTGCTGCACAAAGGAAAATGATTGAAAACTCCAGTGCAGTACAATATACACTTGAAAAATGTGAACTGTACAAGCTAAGCTCAATGGCAGACACCTACCTGTAACCTCTGCTAGACAGATTTTGGAATATCTTCAACAGATTTTAGCAAGGGTCTGCTGGTTTCTGAATTCTTCTCCTGAATAAATGACTGACCTTAAAGTATCTACACACAACAGATACTTTAAAAGAACGGTAACATTGGCAATATTAATGAACCTTTTAAAGCCTATGGACTCTCAGTAATTTCAAACACATTCAGATGCCAGTTGGATAGGAGCCATGATGAATCAAAACATGCACTTAGCTCCCTCACTGAGATGAATATATTATTATGTTAACACAGTGATAGAATAAATAAGGCACTTCTACTAATAGAAATGGGCATAAAGACTGCAGAGAAAAATGAAAGGTTTGAAGAGCTTGTTTGCATGACAGAAAACAGTGTTCTTCCCACTGTCACAGCAACAGCAACAATATAAAGTGCTGCAGTTTTCTATCAAAAGAAAATCTTTTAATTAATTACATTAAGTGGTTAGTCATAGTAAAAGCAGTGCTAGAAAAACTCTAATAAATCATAATACAGCACAAAACACTGCAATAAAAGAAATCAAACCTTTAGAATGGGTGTACATAGGACAAAAAACATCCGTGTCTATTTAAAATTAATTATGTCTGTTCTCAAATGCAGAATTTTGCTCAAAAATTGTAGAAAAAAGTAACAAATTTTCAAAAATCTGTGATTTTTTTTTACTTATTTAGGCAGGAATTTCATCAATTTGCAACGTCAAGCAACTTTGGCAAAAAATTGTCAAAATATGCTTTTGACCCAGTGAATATAATTCAGTTAAGAGTTGTTAAACCTTTTTCTTGGGAATCTTTATTCAAAATACTCCATTATGTACACTGACACTATCTTTTTGGTAAAAAAACCAAAACTAAACAAGTGGCTAAATATGTCCTCCACATCAGCCAAAACAGATTTCTTTATTAGGAAGAGAAATGTTAGTGTACTTTCTTAATTACCAGTTTAGCAAGAACAAATATAGTATCCAATTTGCTTATGTGTTCATATATCTATTTAAAATAGTTCTGTTCAGTTCCAACAGTGTAGTGGTGGATAAATTTGCCATGTAAAATTATTTAGAGCAGTGGAATTCAAAAAGTAAGGCAAAATGCTCTTCATGTTCCCACAAAGCAATTACAAGACAACTAAAAACCACAGTGAACTTTTTCTTGTTCCCCTGTCATAACAGCATATTCTGAATTGGGCAGTAATCCTCAGTTAAAACTATGACAGCATTTCAAGGTCCATGGATCTTTATAACTCTTTTAATTACAAGACATGAAAATAATTTCACATGTGTGAATCTCAGTATAGTTGCCACTGCCTTGAAAATAAGTATTCACAAAAATGTTACTGATATGAGGCAAGATTTTATCAAGGAAGGAAGGAAGGAGAAAAAAGCACTTGCAATCAAATCTACACAAGCATAAATTACATTTAGACCAATAAAATGTTTTGTCCTTACCACACTTCAGAAGCTTTATGTTTCCAATTAAAATAAATTCCCCCAAATCTTTCTAGAATACTAAAAAATATCTCTCTAACGGGATGTTCAACAGTTCAAGACTCTAATGGTCTTATGGTTTAACATGGTTTGTTTACTGCAATTAAGTAAATAAATGGTGAAAGTAAGCTACACTGATGTTTAAATTCCTCATTTCTAATAAATGAAAGCAATAACACCTTGACAGAGCTCCTAACGTGGTGAAATTTGAGGTCCAGTGTATTAATGTCTTTCTCAATAGATCACTTGATTTTTATACCACTTGTATCCTTTTAGCATAAATGCAGAATCCATCTGCTTGGCTAAGTTCTAAGGACTAATAAGCTCCACTGCATGTCTCTTGTGTTATTAATATTTACATGAAATCCAATTTTACTTATTAGAAGTATCCTGTTTCCTGCTTCTAAGGACTTTTGAGATATCTGAACATTTCTCTTTGTGTACAATAGAAAACTAGCAAAGAAGGAGGGCTGTACATCCCACATTTGGCACACACCAGAAGGTTTTACAAATTTCATCTTCAAAACTTTTTTTTTTTTTCTTCTCCTGTATCACTTATGGCTGTATCTACCCACCCAGTTTGGACTGGGTCTTTCTCTCAATTCTGAGAGAATACATACCTATTTCACAGAAAGGGTAAAAGAGCAGTGGCTTGCACCACAAACCAAGGCAGACCACAAAGGAATGTATGGTACGTGCTGCTCAAGCCTTGCCAGCCAGAAACCGGTCCATGATGTAAAACTTCATGATCCTAATCATATAAGGAAAGGAAAAGCGTTATCATCTTGAAGACCTCAGGGAAAACATAATGCTAACTCGCAACCTGTTTTCATTGAGAGTAGTCTTAGATGCAAATTATAGTATCATTAGGCAAATAATTAACCGAAGCTTTGACCTGAAAAATTTCTTCAAAGACAGCATCCTTGATAAAATCTGAAACTACTCATGCTAGAAGAGTAATTCTGAGAGGTAGAGAAGAAGATATCCAAAATCTGAACTACTTTCAGGTTCTTGGGATCCAAGGATTCTTAAAATAAAAGAAAATCTTGACATTTCATAACTACTATAAATATAAAATTATGTCACTCCCATTGTACTCCTTCTGGCCCTGTAGGATTTTGACATACACATATGAACCAATCACTTTTTCAGGCATTTAGCATTTCTATAAGAAAAAGGCCAGGAGGAAAAACATGTATCTAGTTTTCACCAATTTGATTTTCTTATTCTGTTTCTTAATCTCTAAATTATGTGACTTCCAGCACACACAAATGTAAAAAGCAAGAAAATCCCAGGAAAAGCAAGGGCTTTTTCAGGTTGGGTTTTTTTTTTTTTTTTAGTTTATAAATTCCTGGATGGCCAAGGCAGTTAAGTAGTCAAAGAAACACAGTATTGTGAAAACACAAAGTGTGTTTGTTGGGTTATGAAAGGAAATACACAAGAGGAAAAAGACATTTAGGAAATGAACTTTACTGCAAGCAGTATATAAACTAAAACTGTATTCAGGGATTAACCTACATCTGCCATCTTGACAAAACAGAACTATTATTAACAAAAATATTATACAAATACCTTCAATTAACAGGGAGTCCACTAGAGTAAATAATTTGCTGATGAAATACATCAAAATGTTCTTTCCTTACTTTTAAATGAAAACCTGTGTTGAGGTGTCACAAACTGTAAAGAGGTAGAGCTGATAAAATTTAACTTCACCCCCAGAAAATTTCTGAGGATAATGAGAATTCTTAGTAAACAATTAACTGCAGGTAGTTAAAGATACAGAAAATTTTTCTCTTTAATATAATTTTAAACTAATATTTTTTAAATAGTATACTGCTTTCATGTTTCTGAAACAGCAGTCAGGAAACTGATTTTGTGCACATGCAAGCCACTCTTATGACCCACTGCATTTTTTAGAAATAAGCAAAATTACTGCATGCTTAAAAGTCACCACTGGGAGAAGGTAGGGTAGCGTAAGGAAAGGAGACTGACATTTAGACTTCTTGACAATATGGAACTCCACATCATAGTATTCACAGTAAATCCAAAGTTTTCAGACAAATCTTTGAATAAAATAACATAAAGATTGCAGAATCAGCCACATACCTATTGGTTGATTTAGTAGCAGGTGGACTCAAAAAGGGCCAAACACCTTCTCACCAGTGCCATGGTATGCAACAAGCTGAAGTATTAAATACTGAAGTTTCATTTACAGAGCTTCTATATGAGTCTGTTCCCCACTCACAAACTGAACAGTAGAAAGTGACATAAGGTTGCAACTTTTTATGCAAAATTTGTGAACTTATTCATGATGGTTGTTTTCAAAATCTGAGGGTATAAGTGTTTATTGCTTTTAATTTCTTATAAGATATAAAATGACACAGCATACTGTACACTCAAAAATAGCATTTCTTTATGCTATGCATTGCAATACCTACTGTTCTACAGGTGTTCCCTTAAAGCAGGAACACAGAATGAGTTTAAATATAACTGTCAGCTCCCATGGGGGAATGGCTCAAACTTTTTGTTGTCTGGATCTATTACTCGAAATTTCAATAAAAAGGCAAGTGTTGGAAGCTCTCACCATTTTACCTAACTTCCTCTAGAACAGAAGACAACAGTTGTTCCTGATGTCATATACACTGTCAATAACCATTCTCAAGCAATACCTTGCAAGTTCCTCTTCTGACTTCATCAGACCTCTTCCAAGGCCTTTACCTACTCTTTTTTTATAAGATTCCAGACTTAATTCAGTCTTCTGGGTTTCTCTCCAAGAACTGTCAATTTATCTAAGTAACTTGGCCTCTGCCAGGTCTTGCTGTAGATAACTGCTGATGGTAAATGCATGGAAATAGAGCCTTCAACATACATATAAGTTACTTCTGAACACAGAGCACACAGTCTGTGCTTGGCAAAATGGGTTTCTCTTACAGAGAAAAATCAACAAAGACACTTATTGATGCACTGATGCCCGTCTACCATCTCCCAGAAAAGAACTGCTGCACAGAGAACTTAGAGCCTTGTTGGTGGTTGCAGGAAATGTATGGAAAGGTCCTCTACCATTTGGGGATCTTCTTCTCCCATTTTGCCAGTAATCTGTTTTTCGTGCTCTGAATATCCCAAGCTCCAGCCACTGCAAGTTCCAGCAAACAAAACCTGCCAATTCTAACAGGTTTTAGGCATAAAATCTTCTAAGAATGGACTATTTTCTAATGTTACTTTGAAAAGAAAAACATAATGCTTTCTTAAATCTGAGATTTCTTTTGGCTGAACAGTAAAACTGAGTGATACATAACACATAATCTGAGCAAGAAATAAAACATGCACTTTCTCAGGTTGTAATGAATATCATACAGATCATTTAGCACTTTTGAACCCTACAATTCCTAGGTCTTAATATCATGTGGGATAGGAGAGAGGCAAGTGAATTATTAGACTAGCAAGCTGTTGTGTGTTAACCCTGGAAGGCAGCGAAACGACCACACAGCCTTGCTCACTTCCACCCACAGTGGGATGAAGGAAGAGAAAAGGAAGAGTAAAAGCAAGAAAACTTGGGGATCAAGATGAAAACTGTTTAACAAGTTTAAGAAGAGAGAAATTAAACAAAACAAGTGATGCAAAGCTGATCATTCACCACTTCTCATGGGCAGATTGATGGCCTGTCCTAAGATGGACTAAACCCCTTTTTTTCTCTTTCTCTTGCTGAGCATGACACTATGGCATGAAATACCTCACTGGTTAGTTTGGGCCATCTGACCAGTGGTGTGCCCTCCCAGTTCTTGCCCACCTCCATTCTGTTCACTGTGGAGACAGAGTAAGAGAGAAGGCCTTGATGTTGTTCAGTAATAACCAAAATATCAGTGTGCTATCAGTACCATTTTGGTCACAAATCTGAAACATAGCACCATACCAACTGCTGTGAAGAAAATTAATTCTACCCCAGCCATGCTTGGTCCACCAGAGATTTCTGAGGAAACACAGCCAGACGTAGATGGAGAAAAAAGTATCTTGTATCTTTACACTCATGCCACTGCATTCTACTTCACAATAGAAGTTCCTGATACATGAACATTTTTGCTAACAAGTACCACTTTGTATCTCTCAGTTTGATTTGTGATATTCTGTTATAAATTATATTGGTTTCATAATTCAGTTGACTTTTCTTAATACTTTTATTACTCCTTCAATGCTAGGTCCGAAATCTAGTTTGATTTGACAAAAATACTTTTACCTAAAGGTTCTAGGGCAAAAGATCTTCATGCACACCAACTCAAACACTCCCCATACAATGAATGAAATCTTCCTCACAGCGAAGATACTCCACCTGAAAAATTCTCCTTTTGTTCCTTAACTTTCAAAAACACTATTAAAGCAAGCATTTTGGTCAGTGACCTCAAAAGAATAACAGTTTCCTACCATCCCATACCCAGGGCCATGTGAACACATGGCAACTCTACCTACACATGTCCATTCAATTTACTAGCAGTCTACTACCAGCTCAAGAGAAACAAGATTTTGCCTTTGACATTTCAGAAGAGGTTGCCATGTAATTTTCACAGAATTTTAAACTGCCAGTAATTTAAATCTATTTTAAACAAAAACAAAACAGGTAGCTGGCTACAGAATATGTGGGCTGTCAGAGAAATACCTAGGGAACAGATGTACAAATAAAGGAATACAGTGTACAAGAGGCATCACTTTTCAGTGTTAAGCAGAAAATTAAGCATGCAGTGACCTTTCACTTGGATCCACATGGCCATCTAAATTAATTTAAACTAGATACAAGATCTGCATAGCCCAATTTAATTTTTTGAAACAATTTTTCAAACAACTATATGCCATTTAAAATATACAAGATGGAAATTGGGTGCTGAATCTTTCATTGTAGCAACTACACACTAATTTGTCTGTCAACTCTGTTGCTAGTTGAAGTGTGTCTATTAATCTATTTGTGTTTGGATCAATGCCATTTTCCTAATTTTCTGGGCAGCTTTCACAGAGACTCCATATTTCATAAAAAGAACCTCCCACAGCACACACTTTCTTCTGTCTTCCCATATGTTGCATTTTCCTTCAAGATAGCTCTGGTTTAGTGCCCAAGGTTAACATGCTTCTGTCACAGACCAGTTGCACAGCTAATGAATTCTTCTGGATCTACAGAGACAGAAAGCACCTGATTTACTCTTGTGAGCAGGAATTCCCTTATTCAGTAAGGTGCTTGCTAAGAGAAAGAGAAATTTTTTTTTTAATTACTTTAAAGGTTTATTTTACACTATTTCTTGATGATTTTACAACACCTTTGAAGCAGTTAAAGCAAACAGTAAAACCAGGTTACTACACATCTATAGTAAGCATGGGGTACAGATATATTAAAAAGGACAGGAATTCTGTGCATGACTGACCAGTTGAATGCAGATCACTATTTTCTGTGGTATTTCAGATTTCATTACTAAAACAGGATGACCACAAATGACTCATTATGCTAAGCATGTAGTATGGATGTTCAAGCAGGTTATTCAAGTTGTCACTTTTTTTCCTTTGGGCTTTTTGAATGGAATACTGGATTTTAAAGAACACTTTGTTGTTAGGAATACAGACTATTCCAGTGGTCTGTTGGTCCTCAGGAACACAGTACTGCTCATCTTCATAATTATTTTGGCTGCCATAAGATAGATTTGCATCACAGTTTCTCTTTCACCACAGATGTAATAGCACTAAAACCTCTTGTGATAAAGCAATTGATGATTAATGCTATCTTGACCTAGGAGCCCACAGCCACAGATGTATTAGTTATGGAAAAGAAATAGCAGATATGTTTTGGAAACAGATTGAATTGAAGGTCACTAAAATTATGTTTTGCTGTGAATTCTGATTGCAAGGGTTATACAAGAAAAACTTAGTGGGCACACAGCCATATAAGACAACAGGAATGTTGCTTCCTACTCCCTTTATAGTTGGTGGAGAGACAGGAATTTCTGCAGCACAGTCAAGCCCATCCAAATCTTGAGTGCCGCAGAGGATGCTCTCTCTCCTTCTACTGCAGGGAAGAGTAGTCAGCAGAGACACCACCCTCAAACTTTTAGCATTAGAGAGGACTAATCCAGGCCTCAGTGTTTTGCTATCCTCTTTCATTCTCTCTGGACTAGAATTCTTGTTCTATTGTATCACTGTTAATGGGTTTACCACAATGGATAGATCTGCCCAAGAAAAAGTTCTGTAATTTTCTTCACAGCACTTAAAGGCGAAAGAAAATGAGTGTTGAATTGTTTTTTCTCTGAATGGGTACATCAGTAAGAAAGACGTGGAGGAAACCTTTCCTTACAATAGTGATACACTGTCAGCAAATAAATCAGAAAAGCCCAGGCTCTCCCTTTATACATGAGCACAAGCATGGTCACCTAAATACACTGGGGTTTTTCTCTCTGTGGCAGGGACTCAAAGCAATTATCTTGACCATGGCTGTAAAGCATAGATAACTAGCCCATTAAAACTGAAAGGAAAAACAAGTTGTTCGGAATTAATTATTAACACAGATGAAAATACAACCATATGCACTACTTGATAGGTAGTACAGTATGTGTGGCTCCCAGAAGGAATAAATACAAACACAATACAATCAACAGCAGTTTTGTTACTGTATTTACAGCAAGGAGGGTAGATTTTCATCATAATCTACATCAGAGTCAGAAGGACACTTGATTTACTGCAGATTAAAAAGCCTAGTGCAAGATAAATAAAGTATACTAAGTATTTTCATATTTTCAGAATAACTTCAGAAATGTTAAAAAATACGCTCAGATAAGACTTAAAGAAGATGGTTAATTTCAACAAGTTAAGCAAAGTCTGCTAAATTATAAACTTTGAGATTCTTTTCAAGGAACAACTGCTATAAGAGAATCATCACTGAATGATGTTCTTATGTCCACATCTTTTATCCACATCAAGTAATGAAAATAATTTCTAAAAAAACCTCATATCTTTACCCATCCAAGGATTTTTTAAAATAATGAAGATTGTATCAAATTCTCCCCATCACTCACAGCTATAGGGAAAGGTTCTCGACTGACAGTTTGAAGGAGAAAAATGATCCTTTTCTACCACAAAATCTCTCTACCACAGAGTATCGTACTTGACTAAAACACTAACACTAGAGAAATGTTCAAAGTTTTAAACATTTCTTTGATGACATGTTCTTTCTAGTCAAGGAAATCATGACAAGTAAGTTAGAAAATGTCTCTTCTCCTCTTTCAGAGCAATTCACTACTGACAGTGGTCTGTCATTCCCATGAGCTTCCACTCTGTTCTTTCAGTCAGACAAACAAAATACCCAACTGCCATCTCAGCTGTTTTAATCCTCACCAGCAGGTTCCCTCCTGAAGATTTCAGTCATTTCTGTGACACTGCTGTCTCTCCCACTTAACAAACAAGTCACGCTTCCTCCCTGGAAGATGGAATGATATTTTTATACTACAGTGATCAAAACAGACAAATGTACAATCAGTCTTTAATCAGAAGACAGTCAGCAGAATGAGGGCAAGACAACTGATGCAGGGCTTTTATGGTGGAATTTACCATGCATGATTCAACACCTAACAGGCAGACATCTAGCCTTAGCTTCCCTTTCAGACAAAGTTCCCCTTGTTCAGAGAAAAGCATCAGCAACTCCAAGAGTGATTCATTCCACCTAGCTTAGATACATCCTTCAGAAGGATTCGAATCCTCTTTGACAATATCTTCTGGATATGATTGAGACCAATGCCAGTTAAGATGATTAGAAAGTGAGCACTCTTGTACCATTTTACAGCATGCAACCAAATTCACCATAAAATCTTCATATACGAATGAGTGCTAATTACTAAATGACTGTACAGCAATTGTTCTGTGTGTGGTGTGTGTATATATAAATAGATCTGCGTATATGTGTATATGCAGCTATTCATATGTATTTTGAATATGTATGTAAGGAAAGATTTGCATAAGTGAAATATATTTACAGCAGGACAGAAATCAATACTATTTTTTCAGTTTGGCTTGTGGCCTTTTAGGATATTAATTAGTAAAGTACTCTGGAAAAAGATACCAACCTTAATGTAATGGCATAAATTTAGTCATGGCAGTTATTTCTCATAACCCTTACGTACTTGAAGATCCTGCTTTTCTAGGGTTTTTTTTTGTTGTTGTTATTTTGCTTATTTTGCAGTTTTTTGCTTTGTGTTGTTTGGTTTTTTCCTTTCCTTTTCAATTATTTTATGAAAATAGAGTCCTGGAAGGGTTTGAACAGTATTTCAGAAATGTTTCATATTCAGTAGTAGAAGTTATGACATAACATTTCCTACCTTGACAACATAAATTTTGGCTTTATCATTTTCAAGTGATCCCAAGGATCCCAAAAAGCTGATTCAATATCCTATTGAAAGTTAGATCTTCTATCTGATCCAAATAGCCACAAGTAAGGATAACATAGTTTAACACAACCTTATCTGCCACTTATAAGGTATCTGAATATCTTACATATTCAGGCTGCTGGGAGAAACTGTTGCTATGACATGAACTTAAAGAGACATAAAAGATTAAGGTACTGAAGTAAGGTGAAAGAAGAAAAGGCTGGCCACAGAAGTTGTGAATTACTTCCTGCTGCATATAACCTGTAGAGCTGGTGCACAACATGGGGCTGATCAGAAATATGAGAACATGTGGCTCCTCTCTGTTCAGTTCTTAATAAGCAAATAACAATATAATTTCATGCTTTCCAATAATTCAAGACAAATGTTCAGAATACTCATTTTTCTCCAGTTTGTTTACTATATCCCATGCTGTTTGCTTTGTAGAGAAGAATGAAAAGCAAACACAGAACAAAAAGAATAAAGTGTCAAGGCAAATGAGGACACCATACAAAGAAGCAATACAAAATCAAATTAAAAATACAAAACAATAACATATTGCAAAATGAAGCATTTGGGGAACACTTCTGCACAAAATTAGAGCATAATTTAGGTTCTTTCACCATCTCAGTAACAATGGGAAGGTTTTTTTAAAAAAATAATTAAGACAAGTTTTAATAATGTCTATCACATTTTACTGTGTGCTGAACGAGGCAGAAATTTATGCCATTTCTGAAATTTTACAGCATTATCCCACAATTAGAGTTTTGATTCATCAGACACAACAATATTTTTCAGATTTTTAAACTAATTTACTTTAAAATTGTGTAGATGTTCTAACTCCATTTGTCAATTTTAACTGTGTTTAAAAAAAAGATACAACTAAGATGTATCATCTATATTATGACAGCATCTAACATGTAATATCCAGTTTCTAAACCTACAAAAAATGATTCTTAACCCAAAAGATAAGGTTCTAAACATACAGATGTGATATAAAAAAAGTACACAAAAGAATAAAAAAAAAGTTTAGAACTGTAGAAGAGCTTTCAGTAGCACAGACTGATTAAACATTTGTTCACATGTTGCTTTCTATTATTTATTTATTTTGGATTTGAATTATACACATTATTTTCACCTCCATCTGTCACAAAGCAATACTTGTTCCAGTTTTAATTTGTATCATTCTCTGTTTCCCTCAAGTCATTAGTATTTCTTTCTCCATGAAGTACAAGTAGCCTCTTAAAAGACCAGTATTGCAGATATGGATTTGGAATTTGACACATCTTACGGGATGTAATGCTTCACACCCTCATTATAACTACTGTCCATGAACACTTAAAGGAGAAAATTATTTTGTGTAAAACCTTAGGGGGCATAATTTGCCAAGGATAGGGAGGAAAAAAACATGCCAACTGGTATCCCTGGTGAAAGGAATATGGTTAACTGGGACAAGAAACAAAGGAACATGAGTCAAAGGAACAAAAAATACCTGTTGGAGGTACTTGTAGATACACATATGTCATACAAGTAAGTCAGAAACTAAAACATGATTGGCAATACATTAACTCCATGTGAAGCGAAGAAAGCACAATCCCATCAAGGGATTTAGCTATATTTATTTAATTCTAACACCAAAATGAAATTCTGAACATTTGTTAGAACAATTTAAGCAATGCCATTGAATTCGATAGATGCAGAAAAATTTCCAGATATAGTTCAGATACTCTCATTAACTTCATTGTTAAACTTGACAAGATTTAAGTGACAAGACTGTCTTAATTTAATCAAGTCATCAGAACCAATCCTGTCAATACCTGACGTATTTGTCTTACAAATTTCTACAAGAAGCTTAGTCAAGATCACACAGATGCTGATATTTCAGAAAAATGGTATTTTTTTTATATTTCAGAAATTTCATTTCACATATAATAAAAACTTTGGAGTCTTAAAATTGTTTGAATTTAAGGAGTTCCATTTTTTCTGTAGTATTTGACAAGCAACCTTCAAATTTTTGATATCACTGATCATTCTCACCATCTAGACTGGAAATGTAGGATTTTCCCTAAGTCCTAAAGCTTAGGCTCAAAATTCCTACAGCTTGCTCTTTCATTGTAAAACTAAGGTTAAGTTGGCAATTAACATAGGCATTAAACAGCCACTTTACAAGGAGTTCCACATTCCCAACTTCCATATTGTAGACACTGATGATGGTTTTTTTATTCCTTCTGAAAGACACAGGAACTCAAGCCAAATGAATCTCAAACTGAGATTAAGATGAGCCAATGTGACACGTGTATTTTCACTGAACTTCAAAAATGCAGCTGCCCACTACGAATTGTAAAATCAAGAGACAACTCTCCAGTAGATGAATTAGACTTACACTTCATAAAACGTCCAGAGGGATTACAATTTCAGGATAGCAGAAAGCTTAGCACAAGAAACTGCAAGTGCAGTACTAACAGTGAGTTGCACACTCTGATTCTGATGACACTTGATGAGTGACCAAGAAGAGTATTGTCAAGTATGTGATGGAAGTCCATGTGCTGAAGCCACAGTACGTCCCACAACCCCAAGCAGAACATAAAGCTGACAGGAATTAAACATGAGAATCAGTGTGCTGGAATGCAAATGCTTTGTTTTACATGGAAGTAAGATAAACCACATATTCTCACTTGCAGAAGTTGGGCAGGCATGACTAGAAGACAATAAACAGCAACAGCAAGATGAAAACACCAGGAGATTACGGACCCACTTCTGAATCAGAACATTCTACACAATTTGTGACTTGTGCTATCTTTTCCTGAAGAGCTTCTGATGACTTTTTAGAAACCATAAGGGCACCTCTAGCTCAGGACTTCAACTTTCAAGTCATTCCCCTCCTATTTGGAACATCAGTAGTCATAACTCTCATTCTCCTCCTTTTTCTCTGCTCTACAGAAATATAATATCAATGATTCGTTGTTGCACAGCTGGCAACAGAAGAAACACGCGGGTCTCAGAGCAGCAGTTGAATCTCCAGGTAGCACCAACCAAAAGCCCCGCTCTTCTTTATTTTTTTATTTTTATATGTTACCAAAGACAATCAAGGATTGGTGAAAAGGGTCAACACCCCTGAAGGTTTACAGGACAAACACATGGTCAATCATCTTTCTCCACCCCAGGGAAAGGAATTCCACAAAAAACAATTCCACAAGTGCAAAACAATCCCGGCCAGTTAAGAAAAACAAGGACCATGTTTACAGAAAAAGCATGGGAAACTACAGTTACAATGTCACAAATCATGAGGCCCTGTAAAACCAGGGAAACAATTCTTTTAGATCTTTATGTTGTGTTCTTTATCATAGCAACCAAGATCTAATTCTGGGCTTTGTAAACTGAGATTTTGCTCAGATAAATAAATTCTGAAAATCCACAAGAACCAGATGGACCCGCGCTATTGCACTGAAAAACTAAGCTCCACTTGTACATAAACGACAGCTGTGTAGTTTAGATGAGACATTACTTGTATTAACTTAAACATTTCTTCTACTTGTCTAACTTTCTCAACAGCAGGAAAATTATATCTAAATTCTAATTCATCTTGTTTTAAAAAATAATGCCTCTTCCTCTCATTGTGACAATTTCAAAGCTGGCATGGCTTATCATTTGAATTTCTAAACCTTCCCTACACTGATGTTCTACCTAAAACTTCATCTGCTTATTAACAGAGTCACTTGTAGGGCAAGATTCTTTTCCACCTGCTGAGGAAAATCACACAACACCCAGCAGTAAGCAGAAGTGACAAAAATATAGCAAGATTCCACAACACAAGCAAATTTTAATTCCATTAATTCCTTTTGTGCCCTGAGTTATCATTTGTAATTCTCATGGCAAATGCAAACCAGACATTTATAAATGGCAAACAAAAAGGCCAAGCCATTTATTGCATCTTGATTTATAATTTTGCTTACAGAATTTCAGCATAATCAGGAAACTTTTAGAAAGCAGCACCAATTGCTCAAGCTTTATGGAGTGAAACATACATATGAAAAAATTACATAATTCCAATCTAATAGCTAGTGTATTATATTTATTAATTCTTTCAGATTATCAGCGTGTGTTTTCCTCTTCCACTGTTTCCATGCTTGGCTCTAAGAACATTTTAGTTTCCCAAAGCTCAGATGAATAACTAAAATACTTGATTTTAAGTACACACATGTTTGCAAGATGAGTGTTTTAGTCTTGTCTTTTCACACATGCAATGCATGGCATATGATGAAACATTCTAATATTGGTCAAGCCCTGAAGGAGTGGGCCTTTGAATCTCAATCTTCATTCTGTGAATTGTTCATCAGGGAATTCATTTAAAGGGCTTCTGCTGTGGTAGCAAATGCCTTCAGTGGCTAAACTCTTTGTTTGCTATCTCAGATCCTGAGATTTCTACTGCGTACAAGGTGCTAATCATGTTAAAATTCTGGCACCATAAGAGAAAGGCATTTAAGTTATACACCTTCAGAGTTATGAACACAGTTAAAAACGCTTAGGCATCTAAATCAATAATAACAAATAAAGCTAGAAAATAGTGTTTCCTATTGGAAACTGGGGCTGGTTTATTTCTTTATTCTTGTATTTCTTACTACTAAAAGATTATTTTTAAGGCAGCTTAAAGTTAAGAAGTTGAGGAAAAAACCAGAGTTGCTCCTCTCCTCTGCTAAAACATTTTGAAGGACTTTTTTTTCTTTTATGCCTGAATGAAACTGGATAGAATTCAGATCTAGCACATCTAAAGTTAAAGATAAAAAGGTTGAAATGTTTCTTCATAAGATCTCGACTCACATCTATGCATTGGTTTGTGCTTGGTTTCTGTGAAGAGAGAAGGACAAACAAAATTACTTTCCAGTGTATGGAGAGGAAAAAAAGGAAAACTATAATTTTCAAGACTTTTATTGTAGCTTCTTTCTCTGACTTTCTGGTGTGTGTCATGATTTCTTTTAAATCAATCAGGCCTCATAAACAGAATATAAGTACTTTTGCAGTGTGTACCTGAGTCTCAATTTAGAGATAGTAATTATATTGTCTAGATCTTGATATTCAAGTTTACCATCTTTATGCAAACATTGTTTTCCAATTTTTATTAAAGATACTTTTTTTTTTAAATTGCATTAAAAGGAGTTCATAGAAGTGAGAAATTTAAAGGGGTTCATGGATGGCGTCCAAACATTTCACTATAAAAAAATTCTGCTAGTAATTTTTATGAAAAAAATTTTTGCCTTCATTTTCGCACTCTGGAATAGAATAGAGCTGAATTCCTAAATGATTAACTTACTCCCCTTCACAAGAAATCATTAATTCACTAAACAACTTTAATTACTGTTTGGAGCTTACATTCAATCCCATTCAGCACAAACAAATATTTAGCAGTTCAAGATGTTCATTTTAAGCACCTCTGTTCCTACACTTAAACAGCTAGTTTGTGATAAGTATAGACCATTGAATCAGACTTTTGAGGGTGGGGAAGGGGAGACAACAACCCAAAAAATACCCAAACCAAACCCATTTCTTCTTAAAAGTTCTTTACTGAATGGATTCAATGAGTGAAATCAAGTTGAATCCTGTATTATGTTGCAAGAATATTAATGCATGAAACAAAACTAATTTCAGAAGTCATGAGTTTTCTGTTTATAATGCTAGTTGGTGTGGCTGATGTAACTATTTTCTAGGACCACTGGATGAGGACTGCAGGTGAACGTGCACAAATCCACTCAGGCCCTGACAGATGAGACCATGCACAAACACAAACCTGAGCTTCCTATTCTCTTTAAGCCATACTCACTGGAAATCTCTCCTAGCACAGGCTCAGGTGAGAATGTTACAAAGAAGACAAAATCTCATGGTGTTCTTTAGATGACAGTAGCTCATCTCTCTGCTTAGCTGACAGTGTTAGCTATCCCTGTGTATAAAGTCAATGGGAATTTTGTCACTGGGTTAAATCCTAACTCCACTGAATCCTAGTCTGTGAATTGTGAACTGCAATTGATGATGGTTTTAACTCTGTAATCTTGCCAGGGAACAGCAAGAGGTGCAAAAATAGTGTTGTTTTTTTAAATTTATATTCACAGGGTTTATATGTTCCTCTTGCAACTTTACTGGTTATTTTGAATATTAGCTTATTCTGGAAGAATTAATGGAATTATGAAATATCAACTCTCACTTGCCTGAAGACATTGTTGAAAAAAATTAGTAAAAGATGCAGAGCTTAGGTAATATTCCTTTACTGAAACAATCTACTGTGATTCAAGAGTCATTTTAGTCAGTCAAATATTATGGGGTAGAAAAATCTAACCAACGGTCCAAATCCAAAGGTGGCATGAAAAGAGGCAGCCTGGCTAAGATACATCAAATGCTAGGTAGTCTCCAGTGTCCTTACCTTTAAAGCTTCCCCTCAAATTGCATTTTTTTTTGCAGTAATGATAAGGATGAAAAACAACACTTAATCTATAATGTTTAAAACTTTTCTGGGCACAGAAAAATAAAAGCCACAAAGCAAGCTCCTCAGGCCATTCTGTTTCAATTAATCTTTTTTTTTTTCTCCCTTCCATGGATTTAATGTATTGTTCCTTATTCTTTCTTCCTAACATCTTTCAGATTCATTTGACATGGAATAAACCATTTGCTATAAATGTGAGCAATCTTTACAATGCTCGGACTATTAAAACAATGAAAATTCTTAAAAACAGAAAATAAACTCCCATAATGGCTCACCTGCTGCAGAATACCACCAATTAAACTTAGGTTTTTGAAATCAGGTGAAGTTCTTTGAAACTCTGCTTTATGATAATGACAGAAAAAAGAAATAATTCAAGTAATTATATTTTCAATTTTTCTTTAACGTGATGCAGTGAAATTCTACATTCATTGCAATTTTCAGCCTCATCTAAACCACACAAATGATTCTGGAAGCATTTCACTTGAGGACTCTGCAGTTACATGAACTCTAGTAAATTAAATGTGCCGAGCCTGTTCTGTGCCACTGAGAGCAAGTGCTTTGGCATGCATGCAAAAATCCCTTCTATTTCAGAATTGAGAGGCCTTATCTATACCAGTTATCAGAAATTACCAGGGACCTATGCTAGGTCCTAAGTTGTCTCTAAATACTGTTTGAGAAATTGTTAATTTTATAAACCAAAGCATCTTAGAAAACATGCCAACAACCAATCTCTAGCCCTGTTTGCTACTATACATAGCTTGTAAGTCCAGCATCTTCTAAAGTACAACGTAATAGCCCCTTAAACAATCTGGGATATACTACATTGTTCTCATCATAAAAATCACTTGTTAAAAATTCTAAAATATAAGCTGGAAATTTAACTCTTCTGTGCTTGGGAACTGCAAGTACTGCAATGGCGTTTGGTAATGACATGCTTGCATTTAAAGATTTTGTAATTATTTGATTTTAAAGTAATTGCTATATGGCAATATATAGCAATTAATATAAATATTTTGATATCTAAATAATTAAGCCAACATAAAACATTTAAAAACCTGAACACTGCATTTTATATCAGTACTTCTGTGAACTTAATTTCAACCTGAATTGAGTTATTTTCCAACTTTTGCTCACACCTGTTTTATACTCAATGGTATTTACTGAAATCGAAGGACCACAATAATTTCAATAAGCTATTAAAAAAGCAAAAAACACCATTTAGAAAATGAACAGCAGCCTATAGAAAGTGATGATATCCTAAAGGCATATGTTGTTTGCATTTGACATCACTTTCCATTGCAGTAAGAGATGAACATATCAGCAGCTGGCTAAGGATCTATCTTTTTAACAGATACAGGAGACCAATAATTCTGGCACCATAAACTCAAATATAATAGACGATCAAATCATTTCTAGCTGCTACCAAACTCTGTAAGAATATTGGGAAATTGGATTGCTCTCTCTAGATACTTTATTAAGCAATTCAGGTACCATCTATTCCGGAAGTCTAGGCATGTGATATAATACAAAGAAGAGTGAATGTAAATAGGGAAGGATTCTTTATGCTTACATGGAGGTTCATCATCAGTCAGTTCAGTGGTCTGTATTAATTTACATTGTCTGACTATTTGATAGTTTTTCATGGAGCAAGTTACATGGCAGATAAATAAAACTGCTTTCAAAAATAATTCACAGGTAGTAAGTCTCCTTTTGTGAAGGAAAATATTCAACACACTAAATTTATTCAAAATACACAGTAAATGGAACTAGGAGATTTTATTTGACAGTATGCTTATCTTTCCTAGAAAATGTAACTGTTTAGTGATTTACCTACCCATATTCTACCATACGATGGAAGGCTATGGTGGCCTTGCTTTGGTTTCTGCTAGGGTGTACAGGGTGCTAGTTTTGCTGTTGATAAAAGCCTTTACAGTGATTCTACAGAAAAAAATGGACTTTCATATCATATATCCCTGCTGACCCCAGTGAATACTATTTCTATTTCTGTCCCAGTGAGTCAAAGGCAGCTACCTCCATCTCCAGCTAACACATCTCTAGATTACAGAAGCCGTTTCCCCTAAGCTATCCAACTACTAACACAGTTAGACTAACATAACAACCATTGTTTTTAACATGTTTTTGTTATGAATTTGCTGTATTTAAAGAGAAAGACCGTGCGTCTCAAAGCATTGTATTTCTTGCAACAGTACTTACTGGTCTAACAAAAATACTCATCTGCATTAATACGTGAAATAAACTGAACTCTTCAGGCTACTTAAATGTGAAAAAGAAAATATTTCACATAACATTTAGCTCACAAATTTCCCCTGCCATTATGAGCTCGGTCAAGCAAAATCATTCCCATATCTCTGTTTGTTGTACTCAGCATGTGCAACTTCTTCACAACAGAAACCAATGATTTGTTTCAGCTTCCTATCACAAGCTCACACTTGAAGCCTCATTAGAGGATTGTAACTTCCATCACAAGTTGACTTCTGTCAAATACAGACCATAGGTCATAAATTCTTCTTTTGCCCATTCAATTAGAGAACTAAGCCTTTTTATCCTACCTTTGTATGACAACTGGATTCCAGGTGACAATGTCTTTCCAGTAAGTAAACATACTGAAAGTAATGTAAACTTGAAAATCTGGAAAAGGAGATATTGCCTGAAGTGACAAAAAACATGCAGCAATTTGGGAAAATAACCTGTTTTTCAACCTCTATTTTTCAAATAAGAGCAGTAAAATATAAATGTTCTAGGAGATTGCAACCACATTGCTTTCTAAGGTCCATTCTTGAAACACACGTCTAACTTTACCCTTTCCATTTAGATATATTTTAGATATATAGAATTTCAGTAACAAGTCTTATTTGCAGCAGGTATAAAAGTCACATTACATACAGAATTTAGAAGTCTGTCCCTTTACGACACTCCATTTTCTAAGTTAGCAGATATTTTAATGCAAGAAAATTCTGGATTAAAGCTTATCACACAGGTTCACCTCTCCATTGTCCATTCTTCTATCACAATAAAATGCTTTCTAAACACAGCTCAGCTGGATTCCACAGTCATGAGTCATGTTAAAATATACAATAAAGAAAAGGAGAGTCTGCCCTAAAGCCTATGTGTGAAGGAGAAAGACTCTTCTAATTAGAAAAACAGTAGAGGTCTGAGAAGAGACCACAGTGGTCAGTAGAGGCAGACCTTGACAACAGGACAACAGCTGATGGATCCAGAGGAGTCCACTGAAGAGCTCTGGCACTGCCAACAACCCCACAGCAAAGACCTACTTGGTCCCTTCAGTGGGTGACCAAAATACACAGTGCAGCCTATTACAGGAAGAAAACACTCGAGACCAAAGACAAGCAGTTGGGAAATATGTGGCAGACTTCACAACCTAGAGGCTGGCAGTGAAAAAAGCAAGCTGTTACTTTATTTTCTCTTCACTTGTTGCTATCCTACCTCTAAAAAGCAAGCCACGGTCTTTTAAAAAGAAGGAAAGATGCCTGCATTTTATATATTATTAATGGTAATGTACAACACACACAAAAAAGTTTTAAATAATTATACTTCCTTGATTAGCATTAAAACTAAGATTTCTTCACACAGGACTGCTTAATTTGGATGTAAACATGTACATTATAGATGCAATTCTTTTTCTTTTGTTTTTCTTTTTTAACTGGAAATCAAATTCGAGCTTCTACTTACCCAAAGGCAGTGTTTGGCAATAAAGTACAGGGAATGAAGAGTTCCTTTTCCTATCAACTACCAAAATACACCTCTATGGAAGTACAGTAGAAACATGGCAAACCTTGATAATAATGGCCTAAAGAGAAGCAAGGAATGTATCGAGGCAGAGTTTTTCAACTCTTGCTCTCATGTTAGGAAAATCCTTTTCCTTTGATTGTAACAAGTGAAATACAGCACTTGAAATTTATCTGGTAGCTACTTGAATCCAAGATTAGGAAGGTCCTACCTCCAGGTGACTGAAAGCAAAGTAAGCTGAGATTGCACATTAATGTCAAAAATATTAAAATGTAAATCTGACAACCAACAAAGTCATGAGTGTTAGCTGAGTTTTTTTTCAGAGTTCTTTTACAGAATGCAGTAATTTTAACAAGTCTAATAATTTGTGTGTTAAGAACCTGCTTTCACATGTGGATTTACTACTGCTGAAAGGAAAGGAGTGCAAAATTTAATTTTTTCAGATACTTGATGTAGCGAGAGAATGATTAGAAGGAGTATAAATCTTGAAGTATTTTTATTATCATTTAATGAATCTTCAGAAATTGTGAATTAAAACCAGTCTTACAAAAATGTCACAACAACTTTGTGCATCTTATTTTACATCTTGATATTCTAAGTGTCTGATGAAGTCTAATGGATGATATTTTCTCCTCCCTTCAAAAAACAATAGTTTCAAGCAGTAGAGGTTTTTTCATGAAACAAAGTACCTTATAATACAGGGACAACCTTAAATTAACCTTCTGTAAGCTTCCATGTGTAGGAATGTGATATATCCAAAATCACTTGTATCCAGTACCCAGAAATCTAAGAAACTTTTTGATTCATGCTCCTACTTTCTTATTTAAGTGACAACACTGCAAAATGTAGGCTGGTTAAAACAGTTCCTGAGGGCAATATATTGAAAATAACATCCTGTTCCATATGGACAACTAGACATCCCACCCAAGCTGAAGTTTTTCAGATCTTAAATTTAGGAACAGAAGATTGACATTGGAAGTCTTGAGCATCAAACTCCAGCATCTCTCAATCTCAATCAACTTTGGAAAACCTGTTTAGTCCAAGGGTCAAGCACACATATATGCTTTATATCCTCACACAACCCACGACACACAGTATTTTTCCAAACCCCACAGTCCACTATGGTCCAAAGTCCCTGGGATTCGGGTATTTTTTCAGAACACAGGGATTTCGTTTAGGATTTTTATTGTTTTGTTAGGTTTGGGTTTTTGGTTTTTTGAACAGGATTCATGGCACAAGCAATAGAGGAATTGAAAATAAAATTACAGCAATGGCTAACCATGGAATTTAGGGGAGGGACCCTTCTGAACCACAGAATGACACTCAGCAATGACAAAGGCAAAAAAGCCAGGTCTTGACAAAGTTTATCAGCACTAAAATTTTACTGTAGCCTACTATGTCCTTAACCTGTTCAGGAAGGATTAAAATAAAGAAAAGAATCATCACCCCAAACCAATGCTATTATTTATCACATAAACAAGTAGTCTGGCTTTCAAGCAGTGTGGTGTCCAGGACTGAGCACTGGCCAGACCAGATTATAGGATAAAAGGCTGAAAGATATCACTTCAGCTACCAAGTATAAATTCCAGCAACTGCAAGCAGCCTCAGCACAAGATCTTCTCTGTAAATGTATCAAGCTTCATTGTATGAGTAATCAAACTCCTTGTCCTCATTGCTTCTATTGCCACTTTTTAGAAATATCACAATGTGCAATTTGCAAAAACAATGAGAAGAAACAGTGACAATGGCAAGAAATTAATTCCTATCAGGACTTTCTCTAATATTAAAATGCATGGAAAATAACCTATAAAAAAAAATGAATCATGAATATTCATAGTTTGGAATGGGTAACAATACTTTCGAAACTAATGAATACAGTTAATCACCTCAAAGGCTTTTTTTTAAGAAAGGGTGCTTCCAATAGATTCGTTATTATTCCTACCCTGTAAGAATTTTTTTCATTTTTTATCTTCACAGGTGAAAATATCTGCAAAAATTTCATGCCATTTTAAGGCGTTCTATGCTTAAATAAAGACTGGAGATCATTCTAAGTTAACCAGAACAAGCACCTGAGAAAGTCTTATGTGAACACAAAAACAATAACTCCAAACAATCATACAACAACCAGGCAAAACTGAACTATACAAGACAGTCTGGCAATTTTCTTAATTAATTACTTCTAAGTTAAAGGTGAAGCTTTACATGTTCCTTGACTTCCAGTGTTAGTCTTGGCTTTCCCTGTCTGCGGCCCTCACCAATTAGAGCAATTCTGTACTTGAAAAGCTCCATCCCTTTGTCCTCAAACATGAGGAACTTCCTAAGAAATGGCACAGAGTCATAGGTGGGACCAATCATGCCTCCTGCATGCCCTTGCTATGCCAAACCTGGGAGGACAGCCTGGGAGAAGACATTCCACTCAATTTAAACAAAAAAAATAGGAGTACTAGCTGCTTGCCCAAAGTTAATAATGACTTTAATTTTTTTTAATTTTACTAAATAAAATTGTTCAGTTTCCCCTCAATAAAGCTATGTGAATGGCATACATTTGAAAGATTTCAGTACATGCATACACAGGGGCACACACAGGGGCACCCCTAAGCCCTAGCTGCATTACTCCATCACCACTGGCATGCTACATGCCACAAAACACTTCCCAAAACCTCTAGTCCACTAAGACCTAAAAATAAAGTCACAATAACATAAGTCTTCATTACTAGGCTAACCTTCTGTCAAAAGAGTTAGGGTGAATCCTGAAAGCAGACCATGACAGGTCTACTCAGGCAGTGCAAAGGGAAATTGGGTGTGGGATCACCAGCTCCTCTCCAACAGCATTATGCCTTTATTTACAAAATGTCTTACTCCTTATTGATTCGTAAGACACTAAATAAATATTTGACTTTCATATTCATTGGAATTACGTGCTAAACCTGTGAAAACCAAAACACAGAATTTTAACCAGGAAAAAAAATGTTATGACTTCAAATTTTTGCCTTTCAAGCTATAATTCTTAACTGTTGCCGAAACAATTCCTATCACTTTGTGAGAGCAAAGGACATGAGTATTCAGTCAAGAAAAATGGAAATGGAGGTGAGAGTAAGATTTGATTCAACAGGTGGATTCACCGGTTTATATCCATATCAGCATATTTGGTAGTATCACTCTGCACATAAAATAAGGCTAATATTTTGGTTTAGTACTAAAAAAAATATTTTCAGATAAAGCAAACAGCTAGAAATGTTCCAAGTATGATAGGGTTCAAAAGTATGAGAATTAGAGCCGTGCCTTTTCTCCCATAAATGCACAGTATCATAACTCAGAACTGATGCAATACCATAGACCAGATTTTCATCAGTTAAAGTCCTTTACAGAGCTGTCAGACCAACCAGATCTTAGAAGGAAAAAGACACATAAGAATTTGAACTTTAAAACATTATGATGCCATTGTAACACTTTGCTTAAGAAAGATCTCTTGCACACACCCCAAGACCCCTACCCTCTCAAATTACAAATTTTGTTCATATTCTTCACTTTAGAAGAGCAGCGTTCAGTCAGAACTTTTGAAGTTGTTGAACATAGAGTCTCACCACATCAGAAATATCTAATTAGCTTTTGCAAGGTTTAATTTTGATAGGAGCTTAATTACAAAGCTTTGTTACGTGAGACTTGTTCATTTTTTCAATCACATGTTAGTAATCTGAGTTGCATTACATAAATGATCTTTAATGACAACTACTTTTTAGAAGTGACTGTCTCCAGGTCTGATGCAAAGAGAGACATATCTAAGCTATCTTCCAGCAGATTTCACACATGGCTCACAAGGATGTCACAAGGCACAGAAGGAAGAAAGTTGCTTATTTCTTTATAGAGATGCAAATACAAAGCACAATCTGGATTTAAGGCTAAAAGCTGTTTATTTACCAGTAACTCTTCTAAACTTTACTCCTGTTCACTAGTATTTCTTACATCAAAGTGAACTAATAAAACTGAAAATTAATAGCCTGCAAGGAAATAAGTATATTTCACATTGATTTGATGGCAGGTATTGCCATACAAAAATATGGAATATGTGCCCTACAAGTGCTCTATGCACTTTTCAATGCAGGCTGTAACAGAGATTGATTGGTTAGTACAAGTGAACACAGGAAAGCAGCACTGAGAAGTCACACGATACACTGGTTATACCATTTCAGGAAAAAATGCAAGGTTTTTCAAAAGGTAACTATGCATTCATGTTGTAGATCAAATTCTGAGAAACAGAACCATCATCAGGTTGTGCCCTACCACTCCCTATTATTACACTGTGAAGAGAATCACAACAAAATACAAACATTTATATTTATTTTTTAAAGTCTACCACACTCATCATAATAGACTCTTTCCCAGATTTATAAAGCAGACTAGGGCTTTTTTCAGAATTTGCTTCTTCGTTACGGAAAACAGCAAAAGGACATAAAGTCTAATGGATCATACTGGCATTTTTTAATAATCTTCACATGAACCAATCCTTCTTTCAGCCTTCCAATGGCACTGTGAAAAACAACAATCCATTAAAAAAACAGAGAAACAAAAAATGTTGAAAAATCACAATACATTTTCTTCCCTTCAGCTTCTTAAGACTCAACTAACCTGGCTGCAAACATCTGGCAAGTGGCATATGTAAGTTGTTTACAGACTTTGTGTATCTCAGAAATAGAAAGCCTAGGGCTCTTGTCAAGAACTTTCAATTTGCTCTAAAACACTATTCTTCTAAGACATCAGTCCCTAAGACTTGTCTTTTTGGTCAGCAATGTTCTTTAAACAATTATATCATCTCAAATGAGTCTTCCAGAAGGAAATCGCAGTGGTTAAGTGTATGTGCCACACTGAAATCCAGGGACAGTGCCCAAAAAACATTAGAAAGCATTAGTCAATAGTCCGGTCTTGACTCATATTAATCATACTACACATAATGAGTCTTTTGCTGCTGTCTTCTTGGGGAGATAATCTTTATTTCTTTCTAAGCTCAGCCAGATATCAATTTGTTTTGTTGTGTTCTATGTTAAGAGTTACTACTAGAGAATTGTATTATAGAAGCTTCATTACAAGAAGCCTTTACAACAAAAATCATATAACTTTTCATCCTCCTAGACAGTTGTTTAATTACACACTCCAGTCTCATAACTTACAAATGTATTGAGGAATTACTTGAGACTGTGGCATTTAATACAGCATAATGATTTAACTTCATGGTTCTATCTAAGGCTGAATGCACTCTGGGAATCTTCCATGGCTCTGTCTCTCAGAGATTCTTGTGATATATTAAACAAATAGATGCGCAAAAATTACCTTTTAGTTATATAAAACAAGATGTTGTAATAAACTTCACAGGCAATTCCAACACCCCATTGTACTGTCTAGAGCTCTCAAACCAGAAATAGAGAAAATTTCTCCTGGGTGGCTCTTTTCCACACATACTCATTACATACCCTTTTATTTTGTGATACAGCAATGCATTACTGCCTCTATGGCTGACATAATTATAGGTAAATGTATTCCATAAGTGGTGTCTTCTTCCCTGCCCAGATCTTTCCTCCCACGCTGTCTATAACAAATCCTTTTCTTTCCATTCTCTCTTTCATCAATTCTACTGTTTTCACCCAATACATATTTTGTGTGTGAAATACATATTAGTTTGATATATTCAGGTAAATTCAGGGAAGCTTAACAACAAATTAATGATATTTAAAACCAACCCCAAACAACAAAGCAAACCTAGTTCTATGAGTCTTTCAAGATTCGATGATCATTAAACTGGAGAGGCTGACATTTCTTTAATTACTATTACACCTGAAGAAGTTATTTTTAGGTTTTGTGCATTGCAGTCCATTTGCTGTTGTACTAGACAATCATCATTAAATAATTATCTTATTTCCTCTAGCAGTGTGATCACTGGGCAGCTGCTATAGTTATTCCCACAGAGGCATATGAAGAAAAACATGTTTACTTTCCTTCACATATAAAGGCAGTAGCAACGTAAGATGTCAGGTTCAATATGTAGTGCACTACTATCTCTACTGACTCATGTCTTTCATGTATTTTCCAGTAGCTTGTAAATTTTTAAATATCGGTCTTTAAATAAGTACCTAGATTAATTCTGGGAGATTTTTTAACTATCACTCAGGACTTACTGCTCATCTGGGCAGTGGACAGCAAGGTAAGTCACTGATATTCTACCATCATCTGTCATCTCCCTGATGTTTAGCAGCATGATAGACATGTATATACATATATCCAGATGAAAACTAAAATTATATGGAATTGTCTGTACAACCACAAAACACGGATTCTTCAAACTTTTACATCAGTCTTGGAAGGCATTCAGATCTCTGTCTAATATAGGTTTATATTATGTTGTTTTATTCAGTGCAAGCCAAACTTCTTGGACGTCTTGTTACTTCAAAAGTGACAGAGATCTCTGTATGGGTTAACATGCTGGACAGCTTGGAGAGCTCAAGTATTTCTATTATTATCTAGCTCCCAGTTATATATTTTCTCAAGCTTTAATTTTTCAATGGAAAGTCAGCCTCCCTCTACCAATAAATCCTTATAATGGAAGTAAATACTGATAGATAATACTTTTCTATATCCATTTCATGACAGCCACATATAAATACTTCAGAAACAATGTTGTGATTTGTTATTCCAATTACAAGAGACTTGTCACTTTTCCTCCTCAGATCAGTAGGGGTAAAGATGTCCTGTGCAAATAAGGTATGTGATATAAAGACAAAACACATTCAGAAGAAAAATTCTATCTAGAGGACAGACAAATTGAAGTAGTCAAGTAAAAGTTCTGATACTGCCTCTGAACATCTATGCTAAAACTGAAAACAGAAGAAAAAAATCAGAAATATAGGAAATAAGTCAGCCCTAACTAGCTCTTATCATGGAATCTGACAGCTTGTCAGGTGTCATAGTTGTTTAAAAAATGGTGTGTCACTCCTGACCTTCTAGACTAAAGTTACTTGTGTGAGTTAGAAGGAATAACAGGAACTCCATATTCTCTTTGATGTACTTATCTCTTACATTACTTTTTTTTTCCCTCCAGGTATGGGTATGTAATCGGAAACAACAGGTGCACCATATCTCAATCAACTTTTTCAAATGTGTGGCCAGAATCTTCAACACTGCTGGGAATACATGAAGTTTCCCTTATTAAACTAACTACAGTTGGAATTAGCTATATGGGGGTTTTCCCAAGCAAAAAAATAGTATGTTGAAATATAGAGTTCTTAGGAAACTCTAAAAAAGAACAATGCAAAACTTAGTAGACAGGTGAATTTCAATGAATTTGTAACTTTTTTCCTTTTGCAACACCAACTAATAAAATCTCTTTCTTGAAAATAAACTTGTAATTATATTCCTAAAAAATCCCATTTATTCCACAGGTTGACTAAAACTAAAGACAATTAAGCCTGACTGAGCATTTCAGATTCAAAATGACTGAACTGCTTTTCATTCTTCTCTATTTTTAATAAAAAACTCTCTGTGATTTTGGATTATAAGCAGCCAACACATCTGTAGGCTATCCCTATTTGACAAGCTTTAGTCTATCTTTGGTTGGGGTCAAGCATGACAAATTTCCAGGCAGATAACACTTGTCACATCTTAAGGCCATCCAGAGACAGGAATCATGTCTGCTGCTCACAGAAGCAACATCTGCTACTGCAACAAACAAGAGCTCTTGATTCACACAGTCTCTAGCTGAGCTCCCAGCTCATTAGGATCTCCCAACTGCTGCCTCTTACACAGGAAAAACACACCTGTCATTGAACAAGCAAAGTGCCTTCTCTGCTGCAGCCTTGAACAGAGCATCTCCTGCTGAGCCTGAGCTTCAGAGGATGAAGTGCCTCTTCCCTCACAGAAGCAAGATCTTCTCAGACTGTGTATCAGCATAACCTGCTAAGTGAGAAGGTCTTCAGCTGTGAAGCTTTCACACATGCCCTGCTAAAACCCCAGGTGCAGTGGTGCCTGTTTCAGGCAGGATCCTGGAGCCCACACTGAGGTGGGCATGGGGCTCCTGCTGCAAAGCCCTCCAACACTCCACAGCTCCCCCTCCTTTGGGCACCTCGCCTACGAAGACATTTTGGAGCCACGGCATCAGCTTAACACTTGCCATAAGCTAATGTTTCCTCAAGGCCCCCAGACTTCTCTAACTGCACAAGGTTAAACTCTTGGCAGGATAGACAGGAACATTTAAGTCCCAGTTCCTACTTATTCATGCAAAGGCATCTGTCCCCATCTTGCCTTAAGGTTAGAAACTCTTCTAGTATGGAAAAGGACCTAGAAAAACCTGGCATGATAAAAATAAAAAAGTTCACCTTTATAATGCTTGATATGAAATTACTTCCCTTTTAAAACAAATAATGTGTTAGGAAGAGGTGAGATTTCACTCAGGAAAAACTTCAAAGGCAATAGCTTTTGTAGGATTAACATCTAAAAGATTGTATCAGTCTAATTTTCCTTTTAAATAATCCTACTCAAAGATCAGCTTAGAATTACAAGATAAGAAAATTGTCTTTGAAGGAAAAAAGAATTCATGTCTTCCTAGACTTTAACAAAATTATTTGAAAAAACTACTTGGAACAAAATTCAGCAATTTTACATGGCTCAAAAATTTAACATGCCAAATGTATTCATGGATTTGAGTTGGTTAATCTTTAAAACATGAGACAAGTACTACTGAGATCTTGGGATAAAATCTTCAGTAGATATTACTGAATGCCAGAAGGTAAACCGAGAGCCTAACAATAGGGGGAAAATACCTGAGATAATCTTTGCAGAGGGAAATTCTATGTCTTGTTTTCTGGAACTGATGTTTTCTTTAACAGACCAAATAATCTGCTATGCCTGTAGGCACTAGATCCCTTCTGGCATCCTTCATTCTTACACAGAGAAAAAGGGTACAAGAAAGGCACAGCACAAGGAGTTTCTGTCCAGAAATCTGCTTTCCATTCCCTACTGCTACACAAACTTCCCCTGTGATCTGCAGCAAAATCCTTTTTATCTCTTTCCAGTAAGACAACACCTGTGAACTATAACTCATGATAAGTATTACCAATAGGATTGTCAAAGTATTGTATTAACAAATTCTTTTTTCATTTATGTTAAAAAAATATTTTTTTGGTAGTAGAAGTTGAAATAGTTCTTTTCAGATTTACATACACTGTGAAATGAGCTCTGTAAACCTGACATTAGCCCAACAAATGGGAAGGATTTTATTTATCCATTTTTGGAATAACAGCTGGACAAACTTGCACCAATTTTCTTTACAGAGGCAAATCTAAGCAAGAAAAAAAGAGAAATCCATAATTTAAAGTCTTAAACTCTGTTGAACAGATGCTATGACTTCAGTTGGGAGACACTGGCTTACATATAACTTCCAAGTTTTGTTTTTCTTTTTTTCAGAGCATTAAATATAAATGCTGAAAAATATCTTTATCCAAATAATAGTATCATAGCTCAAGAAACAGCCTTATTTTCATATTCTGCTTTTACTACCCACTTATTTCTTTTTAACACAAATCAGAAGTTTGGATTTTTAACAACAAAAATTGTATTTCATAAACCATTGCTCAACCACTAAGCTCCATTGTGCTGGAGGAACCATAAAAGCACCAGAAACTAACAAGCATGATGGACCACAATCCAAGCTCCTAGAGGCAAGATAAAATAACTGAGTATTGAAATGAGTTTCTTGTGGCATATCATAAGGTACTCAGTATAGATGTAAACACAAAAATTTCACTTTTTTGGGGTGCTGTATGTGTAGCATAGATGCATGATCTCCACTTGCAGCATTTAACACATTTCATCTCATTCTAGGGAGCTTGTTTAAAGACCCTCAGCCAACATTTGGCACCATTTTATTAGAGTTTCAGACTACAGACTCATGAGACAGTGGTTGGTTTTTAACATCCTTCTTATTGAATTTTTACAATAAAAGAGAGAAATAAATTCTTTGAAACTCACCATGATAAAATATCCTAAGCACAATTATTTCCCTCTAGAAATTACTCATTATATAGGTGGATGAGTACCAGCAAATGTAAAAGCAGGAAATACCTGGTGTCCTTCATTAGAAAATACACTATTATTTACAGTCACTTGCTCTTTCCCACAAGGATTCACAATTTTTAATTTTTCTTCTTATAAACAAATGAGAGAAATATACAGTTATGATGAAGATTTGGTTGATAAATCTGGAAATAAATATTTTTTTAACTTCTCTCTCTTTATTGGAAAAGGGGAAGGAACACTTTTGGGAATGAGTTGTTATTAATAACAATGTCATATTACTGCTGACTTTAGAAGTTACATTCTTTTAGCAGGATTTTATTATAAACTTCCAGCTGTTCAATACAGTTAGCAGAGAAAAGCATTACTTTGAGAAGCAGCAGGAAGCCAATGCCAGCAGCAGCAGCAGTAGTTGCCACATCCCATGAGGAGGGTGAAGCTTGCAAGGTCCCTGGGGGAGTCTGAGGGCCAGTTTGAACAGGGCTTTGAGCAGCCTGGTCTAATGGAAAGTGCCCCTGCCCATGGCAGAAAGACTAGATGGTCTTTAAAGGTCTCTTCCCACCCAAACCATTCTCTGATTCAACGACAAAGAAAATCAAGAGAAAAAATGGTTCTCATTAATAAATCAGTAACCTACGATTAAAAGACTATTATTGGATATTCTTCAGCAGCACAAGATAGGAATTTGTTCAAAAAGTTAGTTAGTCAACACTATATTTAGTTTTTTAGTAAAGTTTTATATCCTTTAATAGGATCAATAGGTAAATTCAGTATGCTGAAACTCACATTTGGTACTTAGCTATTAGCTTCAGGTAACTACGTTGCAGTAGCAACAGGCCTTAAATGCTATTGATATTGTAATTGGAAACTGCAGAATTAGTCTGGTAATTATCAAGTTTAGCATTGTAAACACACTATAGAATTCTGTACTACACTGCAATAACATCACAGTTCCTCACAGATACCTAAGGAGAATGTTGTGAATTGTAAATACTATAGTCTAAGAAGGCACATATAGAAAACACTTGCTACTTTGTAATTGTATTTAAGAAGATAAACCATGCATAAATAATATATAGAGCATAAAGTCTTCTTGAGACCTCTCACCTCTAATTGTCCAAATCACTCCACCCAAAGCTATCCCTATGGTTCTGTTATTTTAATTTCCTGGTATTCTGAAAGAATTCATAAAATCATAATGAATTAAGGTATGAATCCCCTCCTATGTAATCTTCCAGTAAATTCAGTAAGATACACCACATTCAACTCCTTTGTAACTGAGCTCTGTTCAGTTTCTCTAACTTCACCAAAGAATTTCTAGAAACAAGGAAATACCCAGCTAACTGTGAGCATCTGTGGCCTTACATAAACACAAAAAGAGCATGATGGCATTTTTCTAATCTTTCAGTGTGGGAGATCACAGTGTATCAAAAAGCCTCTAATACTTTGAGGACACTAGAGATTAAAGGTGGAAATTAACCTGGATATAATCTTAATAACACCCACTAAATCATTTCCACATTTTAAAATGGATATGGGGAGAAGATTGCTTTGTGTGCTTGTTTTACAAATAACCATATTACTGTCATGTCCATGAATCCCAATTATGTAGCTAATTAATTGTAATTAATTCATTCACTGTAATTACCTGTAATTGTAAAAGCAACTCAATCCCCTGAAGTTTCTCATTATGTGGGAACTCATTAGTTCCCACCTAACATGGTTCTGTAAGATTCTTTTCCCTTGGCAGTCTGATGATCAGATTACCATAACACCATTATGGAATCAGGTTGAGAAGAGCTACACTGCCTTTCTCTAAAAGGAACACCATAACATCCTCAAAAATCACTTTTTTTCTCTTGAAAACTATAACATGTAATATGCATTTATGACTACATGTACCTGGAAGAACAGTAAAACTGTAAGTCCAAATAATTATATTACAAAGTTACTGTACATATCTTCCATCTAGCATGGGGAAAAACAAGAGAAAAAGAACTTCAAAAAGTGAAGTAGAAATTTCTACTAAAATAACTAAGAGCTAAGTGCATAAAATATTTGCCTATACACACTCAAAGAGAAAAGTTTGTCAGTATAAAGTGACTCATATGGAATCTGCACTCCTTACATGAAATACATTTTCAAGATTTTCTTTCTTTTAAACAAAACTGGCAGGAGTTTTAGTGCTCATTAAACTGAAAAATGGGAATTGTTGTCCAGGACAATAGGCACAGAAAAATACGAGAAGCTAAAGCATAGCTCTGTTAATAAAAAACAAACCAGGCACTCCCTGCAATCATCTTCTCTAAAGCAAAAAAATATCCTAGAAAAGGATCTTTATTTCTCATTTTCTCTGTTTTAGCACTGTTCCCACAAACTCTTCAGGTAGCAGTTCCAGTGGCTGCAACATCTACCTCCATATAAACCAGCACTTTATCATCTCTTGGAGGAGAAGGAACAATGAAACCCACAACCCATGGAGCATCTTGTCTGGCAGCTAGGCTGCAGAGACAGCAAACAGGTAAAATAATTAGCATTTGGGCAAACAAAATTATGAGTGTTTACAAAATAATAATTTTGTATTTCAATCAAAGGTTTTGAAATTGGGATGACTTTTAAAAAGCCTCTCACTTCTGAGATCAGTTATGTACAGAAAAATTCCCAAGTCAAAGTTACCTGTCCTTTCATACACCAGGTTTAGGTGCCTCCAGGTCCACAACTGGGCAGGAGAACAGATGCACTCCCACAGCTGGGCTCTCCTCTGGAACAAACTCTCTCCAGCCACCACAGAGGCAGTGAAATACCAATGATTTTTTTTATCAGCTTGGTTGCTCCAGTATTCATTGTGCACAGCGTGTCTTCACACTAAGGTTGCAAAGGTCACAGGGACAGAAGGGAGCCTGTAACATCAAGTCCAGCTTCTTATTATCCCAAGCACCACCTCAAAAGTTTGAGCTTTCCACAGAATCACAGAATATTCTGAGTTGAAAGGGATGCACAAGGATCCTTGAGTCCAACTTCTGGCCCTGACCATCCCCAAGAGTTATACCATGTGCCCAAGACTATTGTACAAACACATCTTGAACTCTGTCTTTTGTTCCTTCCCTCATTAAAAACATGTTTCAGAACAGCTCTCTCCCATATTTTTTTTCTTTCTAAGTTTTCAATAAATCCTTTCTTGTGCCAAAACCTGCTTGTTTAAACCCAACTTCTCTGCACTTATTTGATATATTTTTAAACATAGCTTCTACCCAAGTGCTGAATAGCGAAGCCAGTAAGCATCTACTGATTCACCGACACACAGAGACATGTACTTGAGAGAGTTGTACTTGACACAGATACCCCAAAAAAGCTCAGTGCTGGTGGCTCAGAGCTGACCCAATACAGGACAGCCAGTGGAGAGGAGAGGGCAGAGCTGCCCATCCCTGACTGCCTCTGCACAGGCACCCTCAGGCAGGGACTCCTGCAGAGTGACGGCAGGAACAGCCTCTTGGGTCTCCTTTAATGAAACACCCCTTTTTACAACCTTGGAAATTTTCTCTTGCCTCACTTTTATCTGCCTTTATCTGGGTTTCTAAATATTAGTGAAAAGAATTGGGAAGATGAGACTGATGTGCTAGAGTAACGGGCAGCCAGCCATGCTCTGGCACCAAATGTGAATACACAGAAAGCAGCAAGTAACTTTGTTGTTTCTGTAATTCCCCTGCTAATTACCTTCACTGCTTAAATACCTTCCAGTTACTTCTCCTGTTCCAGCCTTCAGTTTCAGCAGGGGAGGTTTAGATTGGATATTAAGAAAAATTTCTTCACCAAAAGGCTTGCCAAGCATTGGAAGAGGCTGCCCAGGAAAGTGTTTGAGTCACCATCCCTAAAGGCATTTTCGGGAAGTGCAGATGTGGCAATTAGGGACATGGTTTAGCAGTGGACTTAGAAGTGTCAATGATCTTAAAGGTGTTTTCCAATCTGCGTGATTCTGACTCCATGATTTAGTCCACTATGATTAACAGTTTCTAAAGTTAGTAAAAAACACTAGTAACGTTTCAGTTGTCTCAAGATCAGGGCTTTTGGTTTTTTTTTTAAATCATGCCCTCCCTAGTTTTCCTGGACCTCTAAGTAATTTCAGAAATGCTGTCTCCAAGACACCTTTGCATCTCTTAACTCCCTGCTGTCAGGTAGTCAGAAATGAGGAGATGAAGCAGAAATTAAGACGTAAATCTCAGAATCTGAAACTAAGGCTCTTTTTAATTCAGCTCTATTGTTCATTTTTAATCTTCATAAGGTTCCACTGACCCAGTTTCACAATGACTTTTTTCTGTAATTTTGCCTCCTGCTCAATGAAGCGGGTACAACCCTCTATTCACTTATCAAATTTATAATAGAGTTTTATATTAAGGACAATATCTCCTGAATATAGTTTTGGCAATTCCATTATATTTATGCACTTTATCTGTGTTCCATCATTGCTTTTCTTGAATTTTAGGGATTTGTCTTGTAAAAGTAATAACTTGAGCATATATCTCTTCATCAAGAAGTATATACACAATAACAAATGGACTATCCAGTTCTTCATTTTTAAGTGTTCGCACTTAATTTCTATAACTAATATAGTAATATAACTGAATTCCTAAGGGGAAAGTGAAATGCTGACTCAGAAGTTTTTTAAGTTTTTATTAACACAGAGCTTTCTTAATAACAATGTGTACAGACAGCTTCTATCATAGCATTAAATAGGCACACTTATGAAAAGAAAGTGGCTTCAGTCTTTTCAGACTTTGTGCTGACTGTTTGTTTTACCTAAATATAGCATGCAATTTCTTTCCTTTCATCGTGTGAAAGTAAATGGTCTGAGATTTCTCCTAATGATTTCCCCTGACCAAAGGTCATATGTCAGGGCATTACACTTGGTTTGAAATATGTGTCTTCCTACATGGCCTATTTAACTGTGGCTTGTCAATACCATTATTTTGTCCTTTTTACTCAAATTTCATTCCTTTCTATCATATGCTATCGGGGTAGTACTGCTATGCAGGACCTGAGCAACTCATGGCATTGAGACATACACCTTACAAGAACACTCCTGACTCTTCAGTGCACCTCTCCCCATCAGCTGGAATCAGTTTCACAGATGCATTGCTAACAGCATCACAGTTGTGTGCATGTTGACCTTTGCTGTCAGTTCAAGTGAGCTTGAATCTGTGATATTATTTGTAAGTCCATGTCTCCAACTCAACCTGCAGAAAAATGAGTTTCTGCATCTACTAACTCGGTTTTCCACTTCAACAGAAATACCTCCAATATATCTGCTGCCTTCCTTTGTCATCACAGCATCTTCCAGCAGGGTTATCTGAAGATCACCCTCAGGTGATCACCCTCAGGATCCCTGTCTCCCATCTCTCGGGGGCACTTAGTTTCTCACATCAGAGACTCATTTATCTACTTCAAGTGACACGGAAGAGAAACTTAGACCTGTTTAATTCTCCAGGACCCAGATTCAAAATACACACACGCTGGTGACTCAAATAAGCATTCTGATTGCATTTTCCCACAGACCATGCTTCCTTCACCTCTTATTTCAACAAAGGAGTTTTGGCTTTATTACCCCCCCTATTTTTGTTAAGCTGTATCTATCAAGGTACTTTTCTGCTCCCCTGCAGCTTTTAAAGAGTAAAATCTTGTTGCATGTGTCCCGCTACCTGTGCACAGACACCTGAGGCTACATCTTTTGAAATTTGTGCAATGCTGAACTCCAAACATGTCTTACACTGTCTCAGCTAAATGTTGAGACTGTATTACAGGTTTGTTCTACCCACAAAAATATCAGCAAACATTTTCAATGCATTCCATGTGCATATGTAGCATGTTTGGTTACTAATTCACCACAAAGGACAGTTTATTAAGATAAAATTTACAGCTGTTTTTCAGAGTCTTCTTATATTACCTGGACAAACTATTTTCTTTTAGAGTTTTATTTTTACTATCACAGAAATACAAATAAATCACTGAGACAGTGCAACACAGGTTTCTACATGGTATCTTGGATGGCTGCATAGATGGAAATCAAGAGTGATTTAATTTCAAGAATGATATTTGTTACAAAGAGATTATATCTACCCAGTGTCACCAAAGGCAGAACTCTTTTTCTTAGAAAACTATTACAAAATAACTGACTTAGAAACAACAATACCCACTTTTCTCTGCAATATATTTTAAACCCAAGGATTTGTATATTTGCCAAAAAAAGGGCATGAAAGAAGCTAAAAGCTCTTGTATGTAAACACAAAGCAATATTTCAAGCTTTTTATAAGCCTTTTGCCTTTTATTCTTTTTTTTTTCTCCCCCTTTTTTCTTTTTCATCAGTAATACAAAGGTTGGAAGGGAGGGTCTGGAGGATTAGTAAACCCTTACTCAAAGCTGGGGTAACTATGATGTCAGATCCAACTTTAATATAAACTAATTTGCTCAAAGCCTTCTTGAGTAAGTTTTGAATACCTCTAAGCATGGAGATTCCAGCACCCCATTCAGCAAAAGCAAAACCACTTCTACTTATGCTATCAAACCATACGCAGATGTCAGGTGTCAGAAAATATTTTCATATTGTGTTTTACCAATATATGTGTCTCTATAAACTATGTTTCTTAAAAAAAGAGCATTTGCTTTCCTGATACCACATTTAGGAAGTGGAAAATATTCCTCACATTTACATGCAGGATGTAAATGTCTTCAGTCTTCAGTGAAGAAATTAACTACTGCAAAGTGAAATTCAGTGTCTGTGGATGAATTGTAGATGTTGTATAAATACAGGAGACGAGCTATGTATTCATGCAATCCTAAATTTCAGAATTGTCTTTTTCACAGTATTGAGATAAAAACCAAAAATTTGTCTGCAGACTGTAATGCATGTTATATAGGATCTTTAATGTAGGTAAATGAAACTCACAACTATATCCACTCACACGTTCATATGTATATATTAATGTATTCATTTTCTATCAGGATAACCTTGCAAATGCAGGATTTACTGGAATCTTGCATTTAGCACCAAAAAGAAAGGTTATTTAAAGGGACCTGAGCAACACAAAAAATGGCAGCTATATTAAAATGTAACTTGCAAATTCAGCTACTTTTGCACTTTGAGTCAGAGAAATTGACAAATGATCACTTCGGGGTTGTCAAGACTGAGAAACCAGTCATTTATGCAGCATGTAATGTTTTTTGCCTCAATTTCCAGTTGTCTGTAAGCAATAAAATACCATAAAAGAATATAGAAGGCATGAAGAGCCCATTGCTACTAACACGTCCAATTCTGCTTGAGTGGCATAAAACCAAAAATATATTACTATCTGACAGGCCTTTCTTGATTGAGATTAAATGAGTTGTGAGTTTCACTCACTAACACATTAATAACCATTTTGAAATCACCACTGTCCTCCTGCTATCTTGAGCCTGCATTCCAGACAGTAATCTTGACTCATCACCACAAGCACACTCATCTGACTCATTTATTTTTCCAGCGTTAGCCAGAAATGCAAGCTAATTGCAATGAAAAAATTCAAGGAAGAATTCTAGGCATGCCAGAAATTCATAACATTAAACAGTTTCTCAAAAACAAATGAAATTATATTTTAAATTTTCAACCTTTTGACAAGATAGAAATATTCTACATGCTGACTTTTGATACATTTTACTTTTCTATAAATACTGAAAAGACAGAGCAGAGCTTGTTTCCTGATGGCCTAGAAAAGGAAACTTCCACAAACTGCCAATTAGCTATCAAAACTGAATGTATCACCATGGGAAAGCTACTCCAAGAATATATCCATAAATTTTACAAGAAATGCGAAATGTATTTATGATGACCTTGATACCAGTTTTACCTATACTCCAACAAAAATTAGGTTTGAAAAATGAAAAGAACCTTGATCTGTAGTCAAACAGACTTTAGTCTCTGTTTCAAAAGGAACTGGGTATCGGTGACACAGAGAAAACATTTTGATTAAGACCTAAGGATAAAATCTACGACTAAAACAGAGATTCTTCAGAAGAGTTTCTTTTAAAGAAAAAGGCAATGGACTCACATAATTGCAAAATGTTGGCAAAATAACCTTTACACAGAGGAGAAAAAAAAAAAAACTAATATTTTTAATCTGGACTGTGAGGCTCAAGTAGCCTCAAACAGGTTCTCAAAGTGTTCATGTAGCTCAAGTAAATATGCACAAACATGTTTATTTACAAAACTGCTCACATGAAAAATGCGAAGTTTTAATTTGGAGTCCTCAAAATAGATATTAAAAGCATCAGCTGACACAGCTGACAATTACAACTATATTTGTATCTATGAATCAGTAAATCCCAAAACTCAAATGAATCTCCTGAGTGGTCCCAATCTCTTCCTTTTTCTTAATTCTTATCTTCCTTTGCACCTTGGGACTACAAATTAAAAGCTTAAATACAAAATAACAGCTGTTTTCATTCCATTTTCAGCTTTAGTGGGATCAAGAGAAAACAAAAGGCTTATGAGGCAGCTTGCTATATATATACTGATCTTCAACTGAGGCTGGATAACTCAGAATATTTTGTTGCTTTGCATCAATACAGAAGATTTCAAAATTTCTTTGAGACTAAATGATTTCCAGGTTTCTACCTTATAATACCATCTACAATACTAACTTCCTATACCTTTATTTTGCAACTATTTCTAGGAAGAGGCTGCAGGGTGTAAAGCACTGAAGTGAGTTAATTCATTCTACCACCTCTACTTCCACTGTCGTTTTCTTTCTGCATCCTAGTAAAGTCTTTCTTTTCCACACATTTTATGCAGTTATGTGCACATTCATCTGGGAATCTATGTCAAGTCACAGTTTTAAGGATATGTGATTTAGCTCGTGTCTACATTATCTACATAAATATGGGTAATTCACAAAAGATTCCTATTAGCAATTTTAGCGTCCCACTTGCATTCACAGCATCAAACTTCCTTCTACTCAGAGATTTCCATTCCACCAGAAGACTGAAGACAGCCCAGTTGTATTCAGTAAAGAGCAAAATTTCTTTATCATCTGTACCCTTGAAATATGGCAGAGACAACAGTGAAAGGCAGTGAAAGAACACCTGCATCACAAAATCTTTTTTGTCCATCTGCAGATAGTCGTTCATTTTCATAACCAAATTCTTCAAGCTAACGCTCTCAAATGATTTCACCAGGCTTGAAAGTTTAAGGGAGCTTTTGTAACCAGCCCATTCAACAGTTTAAAGTGACAAAAGAGAAGTAAAATTTTAAAAGGCGAACATTATCCGAAGACACATTGAGATTTTTCTTTTAATTTATTCTTGTTTCCAATAGTCCATCTTGCCAATATCTCATTGTAATGAGGTTTATCTCAGCCCATCCTTTTAATGTAGCTGCTCAGGACAAACGTGATGGGAGATTTCAAAAGCAGTGACAAAGCTGATAAACAAAAACATCCATACAGTGTCTTCAGAAGCAGTGCAACATAACGCCTGAAAATCACTGTTCCTTTATTTAACCTTGACAAACCCCTAAAAGCCAGAAAGCCTTCAGGACCACAGTGGAACAAAACAAAGGAAGACTAACTGTAGTAAATACTTGGATTCTTTGAGGGTAAGATTTTAAAACAGCCCAGTAAAAAGTGGGACATTATTGCCTTGTCAGACAAGTGCCTCAAGATGAACTTATTTAGATTTGCTCTTGAAATAAAGAACAAAGAAGGCTAAATATTTTATTTAAAAATCAAAAACCAACAAGAGAACAAGAACAAAAAATACACCCCTTGACACAGAACCACTGAAAACACATGAGAGAGTCGGTGAAGGATATTAAAGAATAGAATCTGCGTTTGTGTTTAATTTGAATGCTTATCAGTTTCCAAGCAGCTGGATATGAGGCTGTGAGAACAACTGAAGCTGAACCACATCAAGTATTTCAGAACTGAAGTGGCATTTCTGTTTCTCTTGTTGTAATGCTCTCTTTTCTCTAAATCCCAACCCTTCACATTAGAAAAACAACTGACATGATAAATTTAGAAAACGATGGAAAAAATGAGGTGTCTTACTCTTATCCTGGTCAAGTACTTAGTTTTCAGAAAGATTTTTACATAAAACACAACAGATATTGAGACACAAGGACAATGAAAAGGTATGAAGGCAGGATGCTCAGGCACCAGTCATTAGCCAAGGTATTTTCCTTTCTTTTGTTTGTGAAGCAGCACACATCAGGTTACCCACAATTCAAAGGTGAAACAAGATAACAGGAAATAGGAAAAAACCCACAGATATAGCTCCCCTGTACAGTAAAACAGAGAGACACAGGTTGTTCCAAAGGTCGAATCAAACCAGTAAGCCTGATCAGAAATTTAAATTCAAGTGTGAAAAACAAAGTTAAAATTTTCATCCCTTGGAGTTTCTATGACAACTCCTTTGTCACCTCAGCTCCCTGCTACTAGCACAATCACTGGCAGCACTTTTAACCTCATCTGGGTCACGGGTAACAAGCATAAACTCAGCAGTTTTGTTCTTCTGGTCTTGCCAGGAACCAGGGAGCACAGACCCAGCTATGTGGTGACAGCTGTTCCATGTTCTTTTCTATCAGGGCTAAAGATCTGCATCATTAACTGCGCTGGAAATCACACAGCTCAGTCAGTGGAAAAAAAATACACCAGTAATTCATCCCAATACACAAGAATTGCCAAAACCCTCAGAATATAGGGTCTTTAAAATCTTATTTAATATGAAGACAAAGAACAATCATGTTTAAACAATTGTTTATGGAAAGACATTTGGAACTTCTGGAGTGAGTAAAAACATTAAAGCAGCTTAGATGTGGATAAACACCAATCCAACATTTACATTCACTATGGCAACTTACTGCCTCCCTCTTGGACATATGCTGCTTCTTTCTCTACATGGCTTGTGCTATGGTTCCAGAGACCTGTCCTGAGGAGACTGAAAACACTTCTCTGAAATCACTGCCACACCTCATGAGTCATAGCACAAAGTTTGGTGACTTGGCAATGCCATTAGCTGTAGAACAACTGACCTTCACCAGCTCCCTGCTTATCTTCTGTGTGTTTGAACAGCAGCTGCTAACATCTACTATCATACTACTGCCAGGATAGTCTACTATGATGATGAGGGAATTCACACTCTGATCATTCCTATGGTTACTAAATGCTACAACAGAAAGATTTTAATAGAATTTACTTCTGTGTTTGTATTGCTAAATTCTCTATAGTGGTGCAGAGAACGCTTAGTGATAATTACTAGAAAACATCTTTAAAAGTATTTTGGGTTTCCTTTATTTATTTTTGCTTGGCCCTAATCTCCATTAGTTTATAAAAAGTAGACCTACAACATGGAATTGAAACAAGTTTTCCAGCTGTACTATACCCAAGAGTTCGACTATAGTTTATTCCTTGACTTGTATCCTAAGCATTATTCCTAGGCAAGGAATAAGTAATTACATTGCTGTGTTTCCAGAGACACCTCTTGAGAAGGCTTCTCTGAAATCACTACCACACATAGTGCCAAACCCAGTGACCTAGAATTACTTATGCTTTACTTAGTATCCAATCACCAGAAATTTTCAGCATAGACAACCTTAACTTAAATCAGTCAGTCTAAACTAAAACTCTTCTTGAGAATCCTTTGTTCTGTCTGCTACAATTAACATTTTGACTTCAAGGAAAGGGGAACAGTTTTGTTAAAATCTTCTGCTTAAAGAGTTAAAACAAAACAGGAATATTTTAACTTCAAAACAGTTGGATTTAGCTTTTTCCATTTATACAACAGATAAAAATTAAAGGTTGAAAACAAAATATTTTTTTACTCTAACCAATCAGTTGGTTAAAAATATATATACCTGACATTCCACCTAAATGAGATGAGAAAAACCTTCAAAACTTGGAAATTATTAAAGCAGGAAAACCCTTTCAACTCCAGGAACAACTGAAGAGAGTTCTGCCAAAAAATTGATTAGAATCACATCTTGATTAACATGTTCTTTTGAAAGAAGAGAGAGCTTCTCAACAAAAGGTTTTCACAGCCTTTTTTAATTAGGTTTGCCAAAGGCAACAGGTCACTGCAGGAAGAGTTCTGAGCACTCCTTCCTTTATTATAAACATGCTCTACAATAGCATTTCAGGTTTGCAAGAACACCATGATATCGTGGATAAAGAGCAAAATGGCTCACCCAAGTATGAACTACTTCCTATCTTGTAGGCATTTGCAGAAAAACAGATTTCAAGTTTTATATGGTGGAGGAAAGACTTCTGTCTAAAAGGAAGGTAATACATAAAAGTCTATTTCCAATATAACCAACATAACTCAAAAAGAATATTAACTTAATCTGTAATGAGGTGAACCCAACAAGAGATGACTATTCACATTTTAAGGTAGGTGAAGCGCTGCTCCCTTGCGTTTTCATTAATGTTTTCTTTTCTTTTGAGCAGATGATATGATTCCCATTTTTAAACTGAATCTTCCATGTGTCACAAAAGACTACCAAGTAATCAAAAAGACATTTTCTTCAGACCCCTGCATCTATGCTGTCTGAGGAAACTGTGTTAAACAGCACTGGAAAAATCTCTTCTTAAATGCTATCTACCTATAAGACAAAATGCAAATTTTTATTGAAAGAGTTTTTGTTGCCTAAAGGGATGCTTAGGTTTTTATCTGAGCTTTAGTTTATTCAGGAACAGAAAACGGGACAGGAGATGCTGCTCACAGAGACAGTACATCACCACTGAGGTGACTGCCAGGGTCAGTGGGCTGTTCAGCACACACACCACCTCAGCAGCAGCCAACGACCTGCCTGGAGAGGGAATGAGGCCACAGCAGGCTGGGATTTCAAGCAGGTTTACAGAGGTAAAATAACCAAATAGTGAATGGCACATGACTGTAAATCCACTGGATGCACTGCTGAAGGAGACTGACTGGTGGAAAGAGAGACAATATAAAGCCCCATTATATTTAACACTAGTCTTGGTATAAATATTGCAGCTTATCTGTTTATACTCAAAGCCATTCTGCAAATATCACACATTTAATAGCTTAAAAAAAATTCAGCAAGGACAAATCTCCGTGCAATAAACACAGTAATATTGAAGCAATGAACATCTAGTTTACATAGTTTATTAGGTGGATACCCAAGCTCCTTCAAGGATCCTGATAGTTCAAAATTCCCTACATTCTTAGAGAATGCTTCTGCATATAATACAGTACAATGGAAAAGACATACAAAGAACTTATGCAGTCCTTGATCACAGCAGGGCAACGTCATGTTCAGTGTAACATCTTCTGTGTTGTAGCACACATATATATCAGTTGAGGCCTGCATTAACAATAAAATTTCTCCCTATGAACCCAGTGTACAGCACGGATGTGCCACACTCCAGCTTACCCATGCTGGTGCTAACAAGACTTTGAACACTTCATAGCAAATGATGCACCTGCATCCTTCTGTCTGAGACTTTTCACTGCCCACTCCACAACTGATATTCAGGCTCCAAGTCCCACAAAAACCCAAAGGACTGGAGATATTTAAAGAGAATATGTTACACTAGAAGGACACAAAATATGTCGTTCACAGTCCTCCTACAGTCATTCAACTGTGCTTTGGTGATGACTGCCATATGTTATGTGGCTTCTTGCACAGGAGTACTTCAAATATTTTCCACTGTTTACTTCAATAATTATTAAATATGACTATCCTTGAATAATTACAGAACATATCCACAGTTTTCACCATCCTGTCTTAGGCATCTACTTCATTTTAGCCTAATTGGAGTAAAACTGTTCCCTATCTTCAGAAATAGTAGCAGAATTTTAAGAATAGCTCTACTACTGCATTCCCATGCAATTTTGTTATGACTTGTGTAACCACCATTTATTTCCCATGTGCTTTGACTCCATCATTAAATACTGCCTCTACTCTTTTTCACTGCACTTTCTGAAATTTTGGTTTTCAATCATTTGACTTGGTGCCACAGCTATTTAAGCTGTTGCTTTATATATTCTGCATACACCGTTCTGGTGTGTTGACCTTGGCTTGATACCAGGTGCCCTCCAAGCTGGTCTACCACTGCCCTTCCCAGGTGGACAGGAGAATGAAAATAAGATGGAAAACAACTCACAGGTTGAGATAAAGTAGTCTACTAAAGTGAGAGCAAAAGTTTGGGTGCGTATAAGCAAAGAGCAAAAAAAAGCTTATTCTCTACTTCCCATAAGCAAGCAATGCTCAGACACTTCCTGGGAAGCAGGGCTTTAGTATGCAGAGCAGTTGCTTCAAAAGGCAAACATTGTAAATAACAAACACCCCCCACATTTCTCTTCCCTCTCTTAGCTTTTATATCTGAGCTGATGTCATATGGCATGGAAAAACCCTTTGGCTAATTTGGGTCAGTTGGCCTGGTTGTGTCCCCTCCCAGGATCTTGCCTACCCTCAGCACCTTGATATGAGGGGAAGGGCAATATTGAGAGACATCAGTGATGCTGTGCCAGCGCTGCTCACCAGTACCAAAAAAGTGTTATCAACACCTTTCTAGGGACCAATGGAAAGCACAGCACTGTGAGGGTTGCTGTGGGAAAATGAACACCTCAGCCAGACCCAATGCAAACCATCTTCAAAAGTTTGTTGGCTGTGGCAAGGAAACACCTGGGCAGCCAGACAGGAGTAGTCAGACTACATGGATATACATCTTCAGCCCACCATCAGTGCTTATGTCTCTGTTTTGGGGAAGATAATGCTTCCCACTCTCTCTGAACATTCATCATCGTACCAGCTTAACCAAAGCGCTTTGATAACTCAGGTGGTGAGTTATCAAGTCAAGCAATTTGATGACTCAGACGTCATATGAGGGAGCCCTGCGAGAAGGGCCTTGGTAGAAGACTGACTTCCAGCATAGCAAGGGAAAATAGTTCCAGTTAGTAATCCAGTTAGGAATCTTTCCTTCCTTATCATTTTACTTTCATCAGATGAGAAATTACAGTTGCACTAGCTAAATATTGATCCCATATTTCTGCTACAGTTCAGAGCTACAAACAAACTGTAATCCAAACAGCCAAGCTAAAGTGTATCTGGTAACACAGACACAATGAAGGCTGACATTTTGCATCTGAAAAATCTTGATGGTTATTCAAAAAGCCTTTGCCATCTCTTTTTTACTGGTAAGATTTTTTTTTGTCCTTGTTACTTTCTGTTTCCCCTTCAGACTATCTAATAAGACCCCTACATCAGAATTCAGAACACCAGGAAATCATGACATTGCAGCACTTCTCAGCATCACTTGTGACTGACAAGGGCTTTAGAACCAGTCTCTCCTATCAGTCCAGAAAAGCAGCAGCTTTCACCTCTATAAATGATTTCTCTCTCCCTTGCTGTTCCAGAAAGCGCTAAGTATGGCCAGAAGACCCACGGGCCTAGTTAGCCCGTTAGAAATAGGCTCAAACACTGGCTTGCCTTGGGGGCTGGCCTTGGAGCAGGATCCTCACGCGCCTTTGATGGGAGCTCAGGGCACAGCAGGCAGGCTGGCAGGAGCAGCCAGTGCACGGGAGCCAGGGCTTGGGCAGGTTCCCAGCCCATCTGGTCTCACTCTCGAGGTCCTGCAGGCGACTTGAAGCTCACTGGCAGGCCATGCCGCTTTGCTCTCCAGGGAACAATCAAATAATTTATTCACTATCTGGAGCCAGAGTGAAAACACTCTTCCTGCACCTTCTCCCTCCAAAGCACACTGTCTTGGGCTGTACCAAAAATAAAACAAGAGGCAATGCTGAAGACAAAGCTCCTAAGGGAAATGGGAATTGCCTGGCCCTGTAAAGAAAACCGCCTCTATCCATATTGAGAGGTGTGTGCCTCATATTTTCAGTTAAAAAATCAAACAACACAGCTGTGCCAAAGAATTCCGAGGATGCAGGAGACATGATCTCTGAAGGGTTATTTTGGGTGGATGACTCAATCCCCATGAGTAGCACAGAAGAGGATGGTGGCTGAGTGATTATGTAAGCTTTAAGATAAGTTTCCTCATGACTATTAGCAAAAGTACCTGAGGTCTGACATCAATTAAAACCAATGTGATAGTGAAGATACAACTGACAACCTCATGATGTAATCCAAATTCTGTACAACATTTCCTTCATTTTAGTGGAAGCAGAGAAGAGTCAAAGCTTCCTGAACTGCAGTTCTCAATGGCTCCACACCTGCCCAGAGTATAGACTTTTCAAGGTCTCCAAGAGTGGCAAGTTTCCTCAGTGGAATAGGAAACAGAAGAAAAAATTATTTTAAGTAATAACTCTACTATAAAAGCTACACTGGAGTCACACATTTTTATTTTACCATTTAAAAAAGTCAGCCATTTCTAAATATAGAGTCATTGTGAACAAGACTAATCTCCATAGCCCCAGAAGCATTTCTGCAGCCAGATAGAAACAATAACATAATTATTTTAATTGCAGTGTCTTTAAGACTTAATCTCTATTAATGTGATAGCCAGCTGTTTCTGTAATCTATCTCACTTAAAGAAATGGAATTGGTCACAAACAGCTGTTCCTAAACAGCACCCACACAATGTGATTGCACATTTTAAGGTCACAACATGCAAACTATAGAACTGTGATATGTGGAGAGCAAGTTTTATCTCCCTTTCTCAATGCAATACAGATCTAACTGAAGGCAGATAAGGTGCATTCAGTAACTATGTAATTAAGATTAATTCACTTCCTTAATGTAAAATAATCGTTATCTGATAAACAGTAAAGTTTTAACATCCAGCGCCTGTACACTAAAGCCAAACAGATTCAAATAAAAAATGAGGCTATATATGTTGAACTCTGAAACTATCATCTTATCAAGAATGCAATGCAGTCTTCATTCTAAGTCTTGGAAGGCAGATTTGGTGTCCGTCCAAAAGCAGCACTCCTTACTGATCTGCCATTACTTGTTTGACACAGCAATTATTGGTTAAAAATGCTATCAACTGTCAGGCTGAAGCAAAAAAATACCCAGTGGTGATCCTTGCAGTTCTTAATATGTCTGAAAAAACCATCACTAACTATGTTGTGTGGATATGGTATATTAAAAAAAAAATAATGTCTATTTAATGGCCAAATTCCTAATAATAATTTTTATTCTTTAAATGGGGAGACCCTACTTTACACTGATCTATGGACACTTAAGTAACAGTAGACATTCTTCCCTTAAGGACAAATTACATACTATAAATCAATCCTTTACAGATTGAATAGCTGTTTCTGTTTCATATCCGACAACTATTCCAGTTTCACATTAGCAAGTGTAGCGTGCCCAAAATTTTCAGTAAAGCCAAAAAAATGAAGGGTGCTTCAGTGAAATCTCCATTTTCACAGATCCTGGACCACATTCTGACCATAGGCGTAGCTTATCCAGAGTGCTGCAGGTCTTGGGACTTCCAATCTGTAATTATTTAGGCTAGGATAGTTAATTTTGTACACAGTAGCTGCTACGGGGCTATGCTTTGGATTCGTGCTGAAAACAGTGTTGCTAACACAAAGATGTTTTTGTTACTGCTGAGAAGCTGTTGCACAGCCTCAAGGTCTTTTCTATTGCTTTCACTGCCCCACCAGTGAGTACGCTGCAGGTGCACAAAAATAAGAATCAGATCTTACTAAAAAAAAACACCAACAACAACAACCAAAAAAAACCAAAACAAAAAAATAAAAACCCAAACAAACAAAAAAACCCCAAAACAGGATAAATTCATTAAAATTTACCTTTTCTTAAACACATAGATTTCTATGGCTACTGTTTATACACTGGCAAGGGTTGTGAAAACATTTTCCAGAAAGGAGCAAGTATGATGCAAAAGCACCATTAATCTGACTAAGAAAACTGGTTCAATGATACAAAGGTAGCACTATATGTATACTGACAACTTAAAAAAAAATAAGGAAAAAACACTAATATAAAAGGTTTGCTTATATTTTATCATGATATAAAAGCCTGTCAGATTGTGCACAGGTCTCAGCACGTGCACTTAATATCTGCATTTCTTCCTTCTCTTCCTTTTCCTCCCCATAACACATAATTTATGAGACAGACTTCACACACATTGTCTATATCATGGAAGTTGGTCTATTACCACAACTGATGCCTTAAGTAAACCAACTAAGTAGAATTTCTGTTTAACCAAATGGTTAAAAATATATTTTCTCTTCATCCTTAATTTATCATGCAGGTTGCCAGAAACTATAAAACTGAGAAAATACTTGTTTCAGAAACTTCACAAATATTTAGCAAGGTATATTTCACCCTTGAAATTCAATTTAAAAAACACCCTCCTATTAATAGCTGTACCAGGATTTCTATCTGTAACACCTACTCTAAAAATACTTTTTAAAAATTATTCTCTTCTATAAACATGAACTTAAGGAATCAATGATTTTGTTCCACCTAATACAGTCTGTAAAACAGATAAAATGTTTAATTTACCATGCAATCTATTAATAGCAGAAGTGTACATTCAGCAATACTCATTTATTACAAAGGATCTGAACACTGAAAATCCATCACTGTCTGAAGAAAACTGAATGTGCACAATCCACACGAAGGTGAACGGGAGCCTTTGGACTGAGAAATATTCCTGAAGTTGTACTTTGGAACACAGTTCTGAAAAACATGGACAATAAAAGGTGATGAAGCAAAAGTTTGATATCAGACAATCTTAGGACAGCACATCAGTGTTTACTATTTTAAGCTCAGAAATCACAGAGCATTTTATCCTTGGAATTCACCATCAGAATGAAATGATCGGTAGCATACGACAGTGTTATCAGCAAACAAAGTAGTATTTATTTGAAATGAAAACAAACTGGACTGTGAAATAATACAGTTTGCACACAAAAAAAATTCATTAATTCATATGCACATTTTAAATGATTCTGTATACACAAAAAGTGTGTACAGAATCATTTTTTCTCTGTTGCAGTAAGACCTGTACATTCCTGTTACCACCAAAAGGACAGTTTCAGCACAGTGCTTTATCCCTCCTTATGGAAACAAAGCATATAATCATATCTACAAGAACTGAATAATGAAAGGATAAATTACACTTTTTCACACTGATATAAATTGAAATATTAAACAGCTATGGAACTGGCAGCACAAGTACATTAAAGAAAGCCTGCAAAAGCTGAAAATGAAGCCAAGAGAAAATTGAACTGAGGCACTGAAAAGTATCTCTCATTTTGCCATGAGAAATAAGAGCCTTCAAGATATGTCTTTGTGGTCCTATATTCTGAGAGGCTCACCATTACTTAGAGGCAAGGATAACCCAATAGGCAGTGAGCAGCAGGCATTTTATTAGCTCTGTGTCACCTTTATATAAACCCAGGGACAAAGGCAAAATCCCAGAAATAGGATTAATATTTCTACAGCAAAAATGAGTTTTGGCAGTTTTTATACTAATTGATGACTTGGAACACAAACATAGCTACTATAAACAGGATTTACCACATTGCTTGCAAAAGACAGCCACAGTATAATCTTTTCTTTTCTGGTTGTTTAGCATTTATCAAGAACAACCCTTTGACATAATGAAAGTGAAACAGAGAAAAAGAATGAAAAGGAGAGCTGAAAATTGTGACATGAAGTGGTAAAGTTTTTAAAAATATAAAGGAATTTGGACAGTACCAACTGTATAAAAAACTTCAGGCACATATGGAAGACGAGACAAAAGCAAGGTAGACAGAAGAATCACAGAACCATAGAATGGCTTGGGTTGGAACAGATCTTAAAAATAATCTAGTTCCAACCTCCCCACAATGGGAAAGGACATATGCCACTAGACCACATTGCTCAGAGCCTCATCCAGCCTGGCTTTGAACACTTCCAGGTATGGGAAGTGTTCCACAACATCTCTGGACAACCTGTTCCACTGCCTCACCAACCTCACAGAGAAGAATTTTTTTCGTGGTATCTAATCTAAACCCACTCTTTCAGTTTGAAGCCATTCCCCCTTGCCCTGTCACCACATGTCCTTGTAAACAGTCGTTTTCCATCTTTCTTGTAGGCTTCCTTCAGGTGCTGGAAGGCTGCAATCAGATCACCTCAAAGCCTTCTCTTTTCAAAGCTGAACAATCTGTTTTCTCAGCCTGTCTTCACAGGAGAGGTGTTCCATCCCTCTGATCACACTGGCAGCCTCCTCTGGACTTGCTTCAACAGGTCCATGGCCTTCCTGTGCTGGGGACTCCAGCGATTGATGCAGCAATCCAGGTTGGTAGTTCCCAGGGCCCTCCTTTCTACCCTTCTTAAAGATGAATACAATGTTGTCTTTTTTCCAGTCACCTGGGACTACACCTGACTGTCGTGACCTCTCAAGTATCCTGGAGAATGGCTTGGCAACTATATCAGCTGATTTCCCTAGGGTTCTGGGATACATCTCATTGGTCCCTTAGACTTAGGTATATTCACGTTCCTCAGGTAGTTATGAACTTGATTTTTATTTACAGTGAAAGGGACTTTGCTCCCCAAGTCCCCATCCTGCTGTCCCATCCACTCAAGAAGTCTGGAAAGAGAGGTTGCCATTAGATACTGAGGCAAAAATGTTGGGGGGAACCTCAGACTTCTCTGAGGTTTGTTTGTTACCAGTTTTCCAGCATTGTTTATTGAGGGGTCCACCTTCTTTAACCTTCCTTTTCTGGCTGACATACCTGTAGAAGCCCTTGTTAACTTTTGCATCCCTTACCAGGTTCAATTCCAGCTTTGGCTTGTCCTACCTCACCTCATCCCTACACAACCAAACTTCACCTATAAACTCTTCCCAGGTTACCTGTCCTAGTTTACACTGCCTATGTATTTGCCTCTTTTCCTTTAGTCTGACCAGCAGTTTCCTACTCAATCATGCTGGTCTCTTGCCTTCTTTGCCCTATTTTTCCCTTAAATTCTGTAGGCCAACTAAAAGATAGATCCTTCTGCCAAGACATTAATCTTGGGGCATTTTCAGTTTTGCCATGGATTTTACAGCCTGTTTTTATCACGCATTACCATCACTGACTCAAGAGAATGTGAAAGAGAATTAATGTAACAGTCATGAAATCCTCTATGAGGCAGGGCTGTGAGCAATGCCAGGCATATTGGAAAACAGCTGAAATAAAGTCTTGAGTGGCCAGGAACATTTTCCTGGGTTAAAAAGCTGATGGATTAAGAACCTGAAGTCTAAGAAGTAAATGCAGTTGTTAAACCCTGAAGACTACAACTTTTCTTGAGCGATTCTCCAAACCTTTTTAGACCTCTTGAATTACCTTGAATGGGAACAGTTCTTTTATAAAACTTGCTTGTTGAGAAAATGGGAACTAACAGGCATTTTCTGTACCTCCTAGAAAGCTAGATCTCCCTTACCAATAAATGCACAATTCCCTTTTACAATATCCCTGTAGTCCTGAGTGATGCGCCATATGTGAGTCTATTCTAAAGATGGACTAAAATACCTTGTTGTTGGGGAAGATGAAATAGGAAAGCCTTATAAATATGATTACCTGGCAAAAGATGTTGAGAGTAGCAAAACTGAAATGAGGACAAGCTTTGAGATACCAAACCCCAGTTACTGAACAACTGGAAAACAATGGCATGGCTGACTGAAGGTAATCCCCCTTTTGATTACACAATACCCTCTGCTTGCAGACAGGTTCAAGGGTCAGAGCAGACCCTACCAACCTGGCAGAGGGTCCAAAAAGCAGTTTTTAGGGTTTAAAATATAACACCATATGGTAATACAGTAGTTCTTATAGGATGTATGCAAATGTTGTAGGATTTGTAACTTGTTTTAGATTGGTTAATGAAAGTTAGAATATTCAGTAGAGAAGATGATTTATTGTATTGTAAACAGCAACCTCGCTCTCTTAGGTCTGCTCTCTTTACACTCTTCACTGTTAGCTCTTAGACCTGCTTTCTTAGCTTTACACACTTCACTCTTAGCTCTTAGCCCTGCTCTCTTTACTCTTTCTTAGCTTTTAGCTCTTAGCTCTTTCCTCCTGCCACTTCACTGACCTCTTCTACAGTCTCTCCCCATCATGTTTACTTTCTCACTTCTCTGACCTGCTCCGGGCTGCATCTGGCAGCCCTTGGCAGGTCCTCTGCACATACGCCCCTTTACAATAAACTTCATGTTTTAAGACCTAACTTCGGAGATCTCTCGTCTTCATCCCAACCGTCTGGAACTGAACCAAACTGAATCCTACACCTTGTAATTTCAAGATGTTTACAAAGGCAAACAACAAACTTGACAAGGCAGAACAATAATTGTTTGAAGACAGGTCACAACTAATAAAGGTAAACAGCTTGATAAGTAACTTTAAAAAGCTTCATTAAAAGCCTGTATCCTTTTAGGATATTTTTTTAAAAACCCTGTATTTAAAAAGAGCAGCCTAAGTCTTTTTCAGTTCACAGAATGAGAAATGTTAGTGCAGATGGTGTAAGTCTAGTTAAACCACATTATGAACATTTCAGATTACAAGTATTCCTTTCTAGAGCAGACTGAAAGTTTCTCCTACCTGCAGTGTATGACCCTCACAAAAACAAATCAGGATATTCAATTACTTACGTCAGGTCCAAGGATAATGAGGTTTAAGTACAATTCTGTTCCATAAAATTTCATTAGTTACTGAGGTCATATTGATCTGTAATTAGATAATGTTTTGCCACATTTTATGGAGATTTTTCAGCCTCACTCAGGTCCTATCAATAAAGTGAACAACCTTTACTTTCTAAAGGCAGATACAGTCAAGAAAACACAAAGGATTCAGGATAAAAGAAACAAGAAAAAACCAAGCAGAAACAAGCTAACAAACAACCCAAAACCTTCTCAAAACTATTAAAGTAGAGAAAAGAAATAGTGAAATTTTGATGAAATGCCTCCTCCTCCCATCACCAAACCTCTTACTGGTCTGGCAGGAAAATATGGGAACCTGCCTCTTCTCTAACACTAAGGACAAGGCCTGTCTAAGCCTATTTTTATGCCTAAACTGCCCTGGCCATCCTCACCATGGAAGCTCTATCCTTTCCTTAGCGCTATTTTCCTGCTTAGAACGACCTAGATGGTTCCAACAGGTACTGTCTAGTACAAACCCTTGTTTTTAAGAAGAAATGATGCTTGAGTAGATTACAAGCATGTGAATAAAGGAAAGGGCAGATGGTAGACACAGGCAGCAGCTGCCACAACCAGCAAAAATCGTAGGGCAAGATCACTTCAAGAACTCTGGTCATTGCTAGAAATGGGTTTGGGGTGAGGTTTTTTTCTGTTACAAAAAAACATATTGGAGAGCATGGAACAACATATTTTAGCCTATCTTTCCTAGAACAGAACAGAAATCAACTACACACAAAGAAGTTATTTGTTACGCACAAAGTGAAAGAAAAGTGCCAGTCACAACAGAGGGCTGCACCTGATCACTAAGAAATTCCAACCAAGAAGAAAAGGATCAACTTCTTTCCTCCTGATATGGGAACTATGACAGCAAACTTGTGGAGTACATATTCTAGATGGAACTCCAGAAACAACAGATACATGTCTCAGATTCCAGTAGGAGAACCTGATTTGCTTAAGGAGGAGTTATGCAAAGGCCATGGAAAACATTCATGCTCAGTGGCATGCAGCATGTCTGTTCATATAATTTTAAGCTGGTTACCAAATTAATTGGGTTATAAAACTTGAGGGCAGCTAGATTTAGTAACAAGATGCCTAAAGGAATAACAAGGTAGCCAAAGCAGAGACATAAATGTCTTGTACTCCTTACATATTTATTTCTGCTGTGTAATTTCTATGCCACAATGTGCTTTAACTCGCTTTGTTTGAGTACATCATGATAACAGCAAACAACTGAGCTTGTGCCCTTCTTTCCCACGAGATGTTCAGGGGGCTGAACAATTCATATGCCTTACAGTTAAAAACAACACACTACCAAAACAAAGCAACTAAGGAAATATTAAAGCACCAAAGCAAGCATGACCATAAGCAGAGACAATGAGACACAAGGGTGTTTTTATCCGTTCTATCTCAGAGAAGGTAATGGAGCAATTTTAACCAATATTGTTCTAAGGCCTATCCTATGTGATGGGATTGTATACACAGCCTAATTATTTTTTCTCACTTGAGATTGCCTTCTTGCTAGGATAAATCAACCAGATCTTTAGCACTGGTCTCTTGTAAACGACAACATATGTAAAAATAAAAAGGAAAGTAAAAGAAGAAGCATTTTTTCTTGCTTGAAAAAATGTAAACAAAACCACCATCAGACTGCTCATGCACAGCTCTACTACATAGAAAGGATAATAGTTTATTAAATTTGTCAGGCCTTTTAGTGCAATAAGGTATCAATCAGAGATCCATGGCTATAGCAACTGTATAATAGAATTAGTATTAAATTATATCAGTAAATAACAGGTACTCCAGCACCAAAGGAGTATTGTTACATTAGAAGGAATGTAAAAAAAAGCATCAAAATGGAATTAAAGACACATTCGTGTTAACTCCTAAGATTAAATTTAATTAATAATTAAACTCCCAAATCATAAATTAAAGCCACATTAGATAAAATGAAGACATAATCACAGAGATCTCTAAATCCTCATAACCCTCTAAAAATCCTTTAAGCCTAAGAGCTTAAGTCAATAACTTACAAAGTTAAGGTTTCTATTTGGTATTTTTACCTCAGGATTTTTCATGCTGTAGAAGTCTATTAGTGACTTTGCTGCATTTTCCATTTTAATATCTGTGATGAGCTGCTGCCAAGGATAGGAGATTTTTCTAAATGGAACCTTAGCATTAATATTCCTGAGACAAAAAATGATCAAATATATTCAGGCAACAATTAATTAGGAATGTGATCATGTAAAGGTGTGTATCACATAGGCCTGTGGTGTATGTAGCTACTAAGAACTGTGGCTTTTTATTCATTCAGTTTTTAAGTGTATAATTGCATTTAAATTTCTCTTTTAATAAGTTATGAATCCATGTGCAAACTTTTCCTGGTTTTGAGGGTGGTTTGGTTTTTGGTTGGATTTTTTTTGGTTTTGGTTTTTTCAAAATAACTGTAGAAACTGAGAAAGTGTCAATTCAACAGAATGAAGACACTATCAACTCTACATCTCTTTTGAATATGCACAAAATATAGACTTTTTTTAACCCAATTCAAATATATGGAAGCACATAACAATCAGTTATCCTTGTATTTAAAATACAAAGATGAAGTGAATCATTCTTGCTTCGTTTGAGATGAGGTAAAGAGGATGGTCTAAGAAATAGATGTATAGCCTTATTAGTTTACTCAATGGTTTTGAGACAGGGCCTGTGAGTTTGAATTATTTTACCCAATGCATGAATTTCAATGCCTGACTGTGTCTGTGTAAGAGTGAATTATTACATATTACTTCCAGAAATTTTGATTTGATTTAGAAACACTGTTTCTGGGAAATTAGTACTGTTTTTTTCCCTAAATACACAGAAAAAGGTGAATGCATCTGTACCAACCACAGTGAGACAGCAGGTCTCTCAAATTTACGTATCTTTATTCAAGATACCACCTGTAGACTCTTTTAAAATACATTAACATTATAAATCTATCTCTGTTTTGGGTTTTTGTTTAAATTTGGTTTTTAATACATATAATTGATCTCCATTACTCTTTCTTTTCTCCTATATACTTACAAAACCCCTTGAAAAAGGAAAAAGCCCCTGTGAATTATACTCAGCAAGACCCTGCTACACACCACAGACAGCAATCATAGCTACCCGCAAGATTACTGTGAATTGTCAAAAAGAAAAACAGATAAATTCTGATAATGTTGTGGGTTGATTTCCCAAACTTCATAAAATAGACTCACTGTGCAGCCCAAGTATCACAGGAAAATAATTGGAAAAGCAACATGGGGTGAAGTTATGATCACTGAGTATGAAAGCAATGCAGTAACAGCCTTCCCTGTGTCTAAACCAGAAATCTACATCCATCACTGAAATCCATTTGGATCATACAGACTTAGCTGCGGAAACAGAGTTCAGAAGTAACTGGAGACAGTTCCAGATAAGGCAGCTGTACCTGTTTTGACTTCCATTTTTTTCAGTTCATGACTAACTAGAAAGGGATTAAAATCATCATATTCAGTATTTATAGTATGGAAACCTAAATATTCTTGTCAGTTTCTTACACTTTTCCTCGCTACACAATAAGCAAGACCCTGCTTTAACTTCCAGCAGAATGGTGACCTCAAAGATTGCTGGTTTGTAACACCTGTGGTAATAATAAGTAATAGATGCCACAGAGGAAAAATATTAAACTGATTTAACAGAACTGAAATAACTTTATTTTCAACTATCCATCTCTTTGAAAGAACTGAAATAAATTTATTTTCAACTATCCATCTCTTTGAAAGATGGAACTTTTGGTAAGAGTACATCTCTACCTCTGGCCAACCAAAGTGCCAGTCCTTATTTAAGAGGCATAAAACTGCACTGTGGGATCCACAGCCTTCTGTGAAGGTGAAAACCAGAAGAAAAGCACAGACCCAAATGCCCATGAAAAGGTACAGATAAAAGGTACTGCTGCACTCCATTCAGACTGCAGAAAATTCATCTGCATGTGTTTTCAGAACAGTGGGACCAACAAGACCACAATGCTCACTACACAAACACCTCATTCATCTTAGCTCCACTGACTTGCCTGACAACAGGAGGGGATGAAAACACTCCAGAAGTTTATCTTAGACATTGTCTAGCTTTTTTTCACAGTGGAACTGCTTCTAATCCTAAATGTTGTCAGATTATTTCTCTCCTGCCCATAACAAACACCTATCCTTTCTGAATCTGTATACTTCACGACTGTTGTGATCTTGCCAAGAGCACAAGTGAATTTCAAATACCCCTAGTTCTTTGGGATCCCATACATTCGCTGTGTGTTCCACAAAAATCTTATTATACCGTAAAAAATGGGTTATAAATACTATGTACATGTAAACTGTGATGTAGGAGCACTCTACAGAGCACTAAGCAACCCTGGTACCTGTACTACACCTTTTAGCTCCCTCCCTGCTCTATGCATAGAAGTCTTCAAAGGGAATCATGACACATGAGAAAAACACAGCACATACCTGGAACTTGTTCCAACACACAGCTAGATAACAACACACAGAGGTGTATCCCAATGTATGAGAGATGGGTAGCACTTCTAGGTATTATACACAGGAACAGTGAAATCCTGGTGGGTTTATGTGTACATGTAAATTTACAAGTCATTTTGTAGGACAGTATCTTTTTGGACCTGGAGGCATAGCAAAAATAAGCTGCCAACTGCTTCTCTTCTAGCCTTAAGGACCAGGGATTATTCCTACCCTTTACTTTAATGTCTGATCCTTTCCAAGAACTATGCTACTGTTCAGCATATCTCTTAGTGTTTGGGGAATTTTCAATTATATTAAGGTGACATGAGATCGGTTTGGGGTTGTTTTTCTTTTCCCCCACATAATACTGTATCCTGATGGCAGGCAGACCTATCTAAACAAACAAACAAGCGTTTTGAATAAGGAACATAATTAATGATTGAACATTCTACTACATTATGATGGACTCAGAGGTAGCCCTGAAAATACTCGCAGCATTTTTCCTACTTACATGAAAATAGAAGAGGAAAATACCACAGAATTAGTTCACTGTAAAGATGTGTCTTTCTGGAAGCAAAGCTTTGCAAAGTTCCCAGCACTGAAGAGAGAACATAGACCTTCTGTTCCAGAAAGGGTGGTCACCTGGACCTAAAGTCTCATAATGCAGGTGTATCCCAGTTTCTTTTCCCCCTACCATTATAAACAAAGAAAACCAACCAAATAAGAAGCCAAGTGCTCTCTAGATATTGCAGAACAAGAGCAAGGGAAAAGAGCTAGTGTGTTATTTCTATAGTGGTTTTCACTTAGAACACAATATTACAGTAATGTAGAGAAGACTGAAAAATTGGAAGTCTGACTGTTCATTTATTGTTTCAGTTCTTCTGTTTGTTTCCCTGCTCATTTAAGGAGACTGTGCTTTTTATTTTGTTTTGAACCAAGAGATGTTCACCCACTATCTGTCATGTCCCATGAACAATGAATATTACACAGACCAAAGACAGTGTTTGACAGACAAAGTGTTGGTTTTTTTCTTAAGAATTACCCACAAATAATAAATGGGCAGTGGAGCTGACAAAGACGTTGAAAGCATTTCAGGCAAAAAAGAAATGAGACAACAGCACACACAGAGTTTGATTTCTATACGATACACCACAATTACTTTTATTAGCAGGTTGCTAATAAAAGTATTTTGACTTTTTTGTTATATTTTTTTCCCTCTGACAAGTAACCCATTACTAAAGACTATGAGCTGGAAGCACCTTCTTCCACATCATAGTAGGCAAACTTGTTTGTAAATACTGCCTTCTGTCCTGGTCAAAAGACACTGCATTTAGTTTCTCTGAAGGACCAGGAATTCACGTGTTATCAAAAACTCCAAGGGCACAGTTCTCCAAGAACAAGAGAAAGGACTAGAGTTCCAATGCACTGTCCTACTGCTCAGGCAGTATCTGTATGATCAATAACTGGTTCTGGTGACATGGGGCCGTGCTTGTTTGCATTACATGATTGCTAGTTTAATAAAGCACCATGACTATCATACAGTTTTAAGAACTGAAAGATCACCCTCCTCTGTCGGAATGATCTACTAGCACAGGTTTCATGACATGCTGAGAAAACCCCCTTCTAACAAGATTTCTTAAAAAGAATAGGAAAAAAAAACCTACAATAATTTACACATCAGCTGAGAGGGGATGGGGGGTTGGCACTGTGTCCAAACACAAAGGCACAACACAAGAGAAGTACATATTTTGAATTACTGTTAACACCACACCGTAAGTTAATTCTCCTTTCCCCTCATTCTATCCTATTTGTTTCCCCAGTTTTTCTTCAGCATTTAGTAGTCCACATTCTAAATATGTTCCATTGGCAATACCTTGGTAATCCCAGTTCAAGAGCAACAATTTAAAAAATAGAGGTCACCAAGTGTTCTCCACAAAAATGGAAGGTCCCCAAAATTAGTAAAGCATTGAAGAACATAAGAAACATAGTTAAAGTAATTTGGCTTATTCAGCCTACAGAAGAGACAGCTTTTAATACTTAAAAGGCAGTTGATAGTGCAGATGGAAGCACACTCTATATAAGAATCAACAATGACACAACCAGAAGCAACGGGCAGAAACAAAAACAGTGGAAATACCAATCTCTTGTAGTAATAATAAAACCCCACACTGGGAGGATCACTGTTTTAAGGAAACCTTCCTGTCCAACTATCCAGGAGACACTCTGGCAGTCACACTCAGACCACTTGAGCTGGGATCAAGGCCCCTTCACACCAGGCAACTCCAGTGACCTGCCTGGCCCCCTACACACCCCACACTCAAACATTTGGACAAGGTTTTCCATAGCAGAGTTTCAATTATCTGGATGCTTAAAATAATTTAACCATGGTGCAATAACAAAATAACAGCTCGAACTGGGTGCCTCTGAGCAGGGACCCTCAACAAAGGAAACTCCAAGTCTTTATGATCTCACAGTCTAAGCACACCAAAGTCTGGAGCCATCAGCTCCTGCTGCGTTCCCTGAGTACCCGAACCCCGGACTGGGCCACAGGTCCCTGTGCCCTTCGTTCTGCAAAGGGTCAGCACTCTCACCTGGGGTTTTCAATACCCAGAGCTCAACCTGCAGCTCCCACCACAGCTGCTCACAGAGATACCAGCACAGAATCTATTCCTCAACAACTGAACATTGGAAACAGGTTGCCAGACAAGTGCTGCAATCTGCCTCAGTGCAAAGATTCAAGACTCAGCTTGACAGGGCTGTTGATAAACTAATCTTAAACCCTGTTTTCAACAGACAGTTGGACCATATGATCTTCAGAGCTGTCTTCCCACCTAGACTTTTTTCATTATTCCATACAGTTAAAATACTTTAAAAAATGACTCCAAGAAAGCTGTCATATTCCTGTCATACTCCGTTTTAATTCTACCTACATTCCGCAAAAGTCTGTTTTCCATTCCTTTGACCAGTTAGAAGCCACAAATCAATTAGACTATCTGAAACAGTAATGCACGTAAGGTATACACACATATACTTACAGACAATCTAAATTTGGTGCTAAAGTAAAAAACACATTTTCTCTAAGGACTTCCCACTGTGTCCAAGTTTCCTGAACAACTCATCATGCCTCCCTAACTTGGCACCAGCATGTTTTACCACATTGCTTTGATCAGTCGTAGCAGCTGTTCCCTGCATGCTCTGTTTCATTTGTGCTGGGGACAGACCTGCAAGGAGAAGCCCTATCAAGCACAGGACCAGCAATGGAAGTTTCAGTATCTCCTCTCAGACCTTGAATAGTGAAATAGCTTCCAGTATGCACAAGAGGAGAGTGAAGGATCAGAAACACAGAAGAAAACAAGGGGGAGATGTAGCCTAAGGGATATGATGGAGTTCAGAGCCAGCCATCCCCATCTGTCAGTGCTCATCAAGGACAATATGAGGACTCCAGGCAAAGTTGAGGAACCACAACTAGATCCTCATCCAGCTCCTGCCCTGTTATTTCACAGACAGAGATCATAGACTCTGAAATCATTCACAGCATAACCGCCATTAAATAGCATCTCAACTGTACTACCTAGTATGGGCACTTTATATTAAACCTTTCAACACTGTGATCCAGAGTAAAAGTTATTAAAGGATTTGTATAATTCTCAAAAAAGAGTAAAATTTGTCCACTTGGAAATAGGCAAGAAAGAAGCAGAAAGACGAGATTATTCTCAGAAATGTACTATGATATTACAAAGTACCCACAAAAAACACCTTTCGTGAGGCATTAAACAGTTTAAAACTCACAGAGAATCATCTCTGTACAAACTTTTTAAAGTGCAAATATAGTGACATATTTTTGTATTCTAAATAAAAATATCATTAACTAAATATTAAAAAAAAAGAAATTTAAAAACCAAACAATTATTTTCAGAATGACACTTGATTATGGAAGCTGAACTATGTTTATGTGACTTTAATGTTTTGCAACTGTACCTCAAGCCTGTGGCACTGATAACTTACATAAACACAATACGCCATCTGACAAAGCAATGACTTGCTGCAATCTGTCAATTTTCAGAAAAAAAAATCCCAAACCAATCCATCTTACTTGATACAGAAACATGCATGACTTTGTAAGAGTGTAAAGGGAAAAGCAAGCCCTTCTTTTTCCAACACATACACAAAAGACACAAAACACAAATTTTCAGCTGCAAACAGTATTCCAGTTACAACAACTCAGAATAGGCAGTTCTCAACATACCTCAGTACAGCTTGGTAAACATATTTACAGAAACTGAATCTCTTTGTAAAGTAATTGTAAAGGCTTTTATGTGCAGTTTACACTTGCAACTCAGAGTATTTTTTTAATCCATGTATTAGTGAGATGTGCAAGGCAGACCTGGCTGAAAACAAATCATGAGAGAAATTCACAGCTGAGCAAATGAATTAGCTGTTAATTACCACAAGGGAAAATACACAGAAAAATCAAAACTATTTTAAAAGATCAAACAGAATTGAATATAAAGTGTGCCACCCAGAAATGCCATTTACATTTTAAAAGACAAACTTATTAAATATTATCAAACTTTGCTAGAAGAAACTATAAATCCCTCCAAAATGTGCAAGTGAATCTGATGTAGTCTCTCAAACCTGGATGGGTATTGTGTTGAATGCATGTCTTAAAAGTGATATTTGATAGCAGACCATCAGTTAAATTTACAGACAGGAAGAACTACTCAACCCTAGAAAATATGCTGCAGTACCTTGGTAGATGTATAGCAGCTACTTTTATACATTTGTATGCTGAATGCAAATTAACAACACTTCAAATATATTTTTCTTATTTTTTTTAAGACAATATTTCAGTAATAGATAAAAAAGAACAAATCTCCATCAAGTTCTTCACTCTCTTTTTCCTGGTCAACAGCTCTGTTAAATTATTCTTTGGTATATTCTAGTATACTTCTATTAAAGCTTTTTCCTATTATGTGTCAATAAAATTCATCACCCAGTAAAAGAAATCATGGCACAGTAGAGACAATATTTTCCTATCTGAAGTAAGAGGTGTTTGCATGAGTTCCTGCAAAGTGTGATTGTCCTACTTATTACATCTCCCATGATACAATCAGCACTTAGCACTAAGAAACCTAGCAACAGTTAGAATCACAGAATCATTAAGGTTGGGAAAGACCTTGAAAATCATAGAGTCCAACCATAAACCTAACAGCATTGTGCTCACCATTAAACCAGATCTTCAAGTGTTACATCCACATGCCTTCTGAATTCATCCAGAATGGTGATTCCACTTCCCTGGGCATCCTGTTCCATTGCTTCACAAACCTTTTGGTGTAGAAAGTTTTCCTAATATCTAAACTCCCCTGGTGCAACTTGAGGCCATTTCATCTCGTCCTACTACTTGTTACTCAGAAAAGCATCCCTGACTTGGCTACAACCTCCTTTCAGGCAGTTGTGGAGAGAGATAAGGTCACTCCTGAGCCTCCTTTACTCCAGGCTAAACAACCCCAGCTCCCTCAGCTGTTGTTCATCAGATTTGTACTCCAGACTCTCCACCAGCTCCACTGCCCTTCTCTGGACACGCTCCAGCACCTCAATGTCCTTCCTGCAGTGAGGGGCCCAAAACTGCGCACAGGATTCAAGGTGTGACTTCACCAGTGCTGAGTACAGGGGGACAATCCCTGACCTCGTCCTGCTGGCCACACTATTTCTGATGCAGGCCAGGATGCCATTGGCCCTCTCGGCCACCTGAGCACATACTGGCTCATGCTCAGCTGTTGTTGACCAGCACCCCCAGGTCCTTTTCTGCTGGGCAGCTTTACAGCCACTCTGCCCCAATCCTATAGTGCTGCACAGGGTTGTTGTGACCCATGTGCAGGACCTGGCACCCCAGAGTTGACAGTCAAATTCTGGTAGCGAAGTTCCCCTTCCAAATTTTCTAATCATCACTTACCAACATTAAGTGATTATGTCTGTCAGGGTGGTTCTCTGTAGTGTACATTGGCTGTATACACTCCACTAATTAATCACTTGTTAGCAATTATACTTGAATACTCCTTTCTGAATTTATCAAATAATCTAAAAGTTTTTGTTGTGGTTTTCAAGATGTGTGCTTTTGTTCTATAATATTGTTTCTCTCTGAGATGTGTGCATCAATATCTGGTTTTACTCAGTTCCAGAACCCAACTATCTTGAACAAGTTTTTTTCTCCATACCAAAGACATGACTTTTTTCCCCTCAAACAAGTCCTCAGTACTAAAAGGTTATATGTAAAGATTTCCTACATTACTGATGAGAAAACCTGACAGTTGGTTAAAAGCTAGCTTCAGGCAGGTGACCTTGGATGATGTTTTTCTTCACCACAGCCCCCTCTCTACCCTGTTAAGTTGCTCTTAAAGCTCTTTGATCAGATCCTCCACTAACACTTAATGAAAATTATTTACACAGCAGATCTAATTCATGCAGTATAGGCAGTGTATTTCCATACAGAACTTGTTACCAGTTTATAAAATGATGTGCTATGTGCACTCCTAACTCATGAATTTGCAAATGACATAGGATATTTATGTCTGGAAAAATATATTGCCTGTTGCAGGTTTAATTCACTGAATATTCACCGATCTTTGAAATTATTTCTTAATATAAATTTGATATATATATATAACATGGGTTTTCTTTAGTATTCTTTTCAGTTGTAGCTGTTTTCAATACTTGCCACAGTTTCTCTCATTAGTTTTGCACCTTGTTTTCAGATCAGATCAATTAATCTACATAAGAAATAGTAAGATCTCTCTTGTTTATTTTAAACTAAATGGCCTTTACAGTTAAATATTACTTTGTACTCTTGAAATCTACTCTTGAAAAGACTACCAGCCATTCTACTACTGGGCTGGAAGGAGAACCAGTTCCCTCCGAAATGCTTCAGAATACAAGAAGATTTAAACCTGCCCAAAATGAGATCTTTTTTATGTGTTTTGCACAAAAAACCACTTATTTCTGAGGTTTAAAACAGGCATTTAAACATTCAGTTCAACCAAAAGAATATGGTAACATTTCAATCCAGTGTGTCACCACAAATGAAGACTGTTTTTACTACTGAATATTGTAGCACAATATGTGTAAGAGGCTAATGATTAATACCTAAAAGTATTGTTTCTGCAATAATGCCGTTCCATCCCATTAGCAGGATCATTACTCATGAAACCAACTCATCCTCAGGAAACATGCTGCTGCAAACTACAAAGCACTCATGTACTTTTGACCTCAGTGGATGACTGTAATTGATTGCTGATGTGCTGATAACACCTGGGCAGCAACGTGCCTACTGTATGACAGCTTTTGTGTTGCTGTTTCATGAAGCTTCAACAGAAACACAAATTTTGAGTATCAGAGGTCTGTTACACTAGTTAGAGCATTTCTTCCATGACAGTTCAAAAATCCTGCAATTTCTGAAACCTTGATGTACCCTACAAAACTGGGGGTCTGAGGCCCCTTCTTTCTTTTTAGACCCTAACACATGATGTGCTTCATTTATATTTCAAGAAAAAAAATACATTTTTGGTGTTTTTTTCTAAATTCTGATATTTTTTCTGAGATTACTTGCAAAAAACACATCTCCAGACTTTCAAAGAACTGATTATCGGGGGATTTATCCATGTGACTAATAATTAAGAAAAAAGAATCAGAGTGAAAAGAAATCCACAATTCTTATCCATTTTTATTTATTGACATTGCAGTAGCATGTAAGAGTACGTGCCATGCACTACAGCCATGTTACTGGCACTTTACAAAACACATACAAGATACATAAAACTTGTCTCCAAGCAATTTAACAATTGTATGTGCCATTCCTGTTGATATCCCTGAATTCTGCACACCTTGCAAATACACTCAGCAGTGAGCTTAGATCAAGGGCTAAAAGAGTTGATAAACAGGTAGTATTAAAAAACAAACAAAATATTTCAAAGACAAAGCAGCAAAAAAAGCCCAGAAAAAATAATTTTGAAGCTGTTTCCATTTACAGACCATGTAATTTCTATTTAAAAAAATCTAGATTTATAGACTCTATGTCTTACATTATCATACTCACACTGTACTGAAAACCTTTAGAGATTTTTTTCTCTTACAGAATATAATGTTCTCACAGATTCTGGGGATTGCAGAAACAGTTTCGATGAAGTATTCAAGTAATATTTACATTTTTAAACTTTTGAAAATTACATTTTCAGTGAAAGCATTCCTACCTGAAAATATTTAACCAAATTTGATCACCAAAGCATAGCTGGCTGTGATATAAAGTCAGTCCAGACACCATATACACCACAAGCGCTGAAACTACTGAATGAATAGCAATAATAATATACTTAAATAGAGGCATTATTTAATACAAATGCTTAAATTATTACAGCATTATAAATACCATCTACAAAAAGTAATTTATGAATGCATAGTTTATTAGCAATAAACCAAATACTTAAATTATTAAGTTAATTTAACTTAATTAAATTTAATGGCTAACTCTATAAATTAAATATTCACCCTGACTACTCGCTAGGCAATCACCATACATGATGTGGTCCTTCTACCAGTCCAGATATTTCAAAGAAAACAGGAACAAATAAATTTAGAAACACTGTCAACACCTAAAATTGCTGGATATCATAACACAATGTTAATACATGTCAGTAGAATAAAAATGGAAATCCTAAATGGAGTGATGAATAGTTGCTGTCACACTGCCAAAAGACCAGAAGGGAGCTCATACAAGAAGTTTACCAATGTAGGAGTGACTTTGCAAATATTTATTTAATATTAGTATAGGACAGAACATATACTGATGCCTCTGTTACAGCTCTGAGCATGCCTAGTGAATACTAACTGACTAGATTTAAATCTGAAACAGAAGGTTAACAAAATGTGTAGCTCTATCATTTTAACTCTCAAAGCTTCATCATGGTCTCATGATATCCACCGTGGTTATGACTGAGAACCTTGCAAGTATTGTGAATAGGTAATGATAATGATTCACCAAATGATTGCAAATAGCTACTCAGAGTGATTCTAAAGAGTGCAACAGCCATGTGGAAAACTTTAACATTACCTTGTGCTTCATCTGTCAGTAACAGTATTATTTTTAATTGGATTTTAATACTTGTGTTCCCAGATTAAATCAGTTTTTAAAAGGCACTTTCTCTTTTAACATGTACCTTTATTCTATCACCCATTTCCTCTAAGGACTGTAGAATTCACAAGATGAACGAGACCAGTTGGAACCAATGGAAGTGCCAACAAGTCAGACCTAGCAACAGTAAGCAAGACCTTCTAATCCACCATTTTCAGCTGAGTTACAACCACCAACCAGTGTTTCACTAGAGGTTTCCTCTGCATTTAACAACAAAAATGGAATAAACTACTGTACTTGAATGGGTCGCTTGAGATCAGTCCAAAGACTGATCCCTTAATATGGGTTCTCTGTTAAAAATGTAGAATTGAATTACAGGGAATAAAATCAGTTTTCTCCAGCAGATGGCAAACTAAAGAAGTTCTCTCAGGTTTCAGTCACCCTCCAGAGGCAGGAAATTTCAAATCTGAAGTTATGAGGCTACCACAAGTTAGCTATTAAGGGCTTCAGTGAAAAGCCTTCAAGCCCACAAGCTTCAGCTGTGTGCCAAAGACCTGGAATATGCCAGAAGAAAAAAAAAGCAAAACAACCAAACAACCCCCCAAAAACCAAAAAGTAGAATTTGTTCAGAGAAAAGCAAATTAAATCAGAAATATAAAAGGTATTTACAGCCTATTTTACTAAATCTAATCTTGGACTACAATGAAGAACAAAACAATACACTGTGCTAAAGTATCTTCTCCTTTGGAAAGTTAAGTGCAGCATACAACAGATGCAAAAAAGTTTGAACCTGTATTTCAAACATTGATGGGAGAGCAAGCTATTCCTCAGTAACAACAATATTTAATAAAGACTAAGGCTCTATTAACCTAAATTGACATAGTGTCTTTCTTACATAAAAGACCCAAGAACAAGGAAAGTCAGATAACAAAGCTGTAAGAACTGAACTACAATTCTAAACCATGAAAGAACCTAAAAAGGAACTCAAAAAATGCTTCTTAAAATGCAAAGAGCACAGAAATTTGAAAATTATTACTACTTGGTACTTGCTGTATTATATTTTCATTGACAGGAATAATAACAGGCTAATTATGTTTAAATACTTTTATTGTTACAGCATTTTACTTGTAAATGCATCTTTTGACATTTAAATTGTATTTATAGATGAATCTATATAGAGAGAAGTGCATGCACAAACATACCTTTATTAAGCAAACACAGGGTTGAACAAAAATTCTAGACATACTGTCAACACTGCAGAAATCTCTCAATGTCTCCTTCTGCAAATTCTGCTTTTCTGAGACTGTCAGGCAAACACATTACGTACAGATGCCTAACACATAAAACTAAGTATTATGTCAATTTCCACTACTCTGATAAGGCAGTACCTCTGTTGTTTTCCAATTCAGAAATTGAGGAAGTACCAAAATATTCTCGTCTTTTCTTGTGGAGCACAGCTATAAGAAGGTACGTGTTTGACCACTATAGCCACAAGATTTTCATCTGTTACATTCCTTAAAGTATTTAACACTGAATCACTTGTAAAATGGGGAAATAATATTTTTCTAACTTAAAATCAGTCAAGAAAGTGAGGAACATGGATATCAAATTACTTGCACAAAATTACACTGACAATGAGTCAACATAATAAAAAATAAATCTAGATAAATAAAAGAAATTTTAAATGCAGTAATCTCTATATCATAACTGATTGATCTAGAGTGTATTTCTATCTACTCATTGAACTCCAGAAAATCAGTATACAAATATAAATAAATCTACATGGGCTTGTAAGGCATACCTTCTCTTATGGAAATGTGGGAGTTAGTATGACATTCTTTGTTTCTTGGTTGGCTGGGTTTTCAGAAAATTGCTCTTGGTGCCTTAACTGAAAGGAAGAAATGCTCATCTCTTCCAGTCTCATTTCCTTGAGTCCTCCCACTCCAAATCAGTTTTGTCACTCAGAACTGATTTTAGAAGTCTTTACAAAACAATCTCTTTTTCTCCATGTCATCCTACCACACTAATGAACATAACAGTCTAACTTAAACCACCACCACAGAGAACCCACAAACTCAAGTGAGCATCTTTAGCAGATACCATTTCAGGTCACTGCAAACACACTTAGCTACATACACAATCCTCATGTATTAAATGAAATAAAGAAGTAACCACAGAAGATACATTATTAATATCCCTTTTATTTAATATTGATTGATATTAAAACTTAATGACAACTTTTATTAGTTTAATTAATATTTAATATTAAAATATTTTACAAATACAGGCTTCTTCAGAGTCTGAGCACATCCTTTTCATAAACCTATCTTAGGTTAAGATCTCAGTAACAGTTAGCAATCAATAATTCAGTAGAAACTTTTTCACATTTAAGACTAAGCATTATACCTCAATCTCCAACTGAGCCTGAAAGGACTTTCTTTGGAAATCCTCACTGAAAACCAAGTAATTAATTAATCAGAACAATTTCTTAAAAGCAAATTGTGTCCTATGGGCCCATTTGGTAAAAAATATCTTAGTTTTTAACATTTAACAAAGTTTCCTGCTAAAAATAGCCCATCCTCCAGGACAGCTTCCCAGTCCAAAATCAGGTCTAGCTCCAAAGCAGTTTCAGCTAGGTAACAAAACTCTAGTCAGCGGGCACCTCAATCCAATAGAGGCTACTACTGCCAGCACAGTGGTGGAAGCAGGGCAGGCTGAGTGACCCTGGATACATCTCACAGTCTTGCCTGTCTATCAGCAGTACCTCACCAACTTGGGTACTCCAGTCTTAGCCCTGAACTTCTCTAAAGGCAAGAACATTTTCTACTCATCACAAAATCTCTGGATAGGCATGAGCACAGGATCTCCGCTTTCCCATTTTTCACTGTAGGTAGAATAGAACATCCAAAGAAATGACACTGCTGGGAAATGGTCAGAGGTTTCCTTGCATGGTAAGCCAAGACCATGTGATCTATAAATGTCTTCATACTTCACCAATAGGTAAAATTATTCTACTCTTTTTTTTTCTTCCTTATTTCCAGCTGCTAACCTTTAGTAAAAACTCCATAAACTAAAGACATCCCTCAGGAGTCAGTTGCTCCAATTCCCCTGGAATATATTTGCCAAGAGAGGGCAGGTGGCCCAAACAGCAGTCTGGATGGAAACGTGATCAATCATATAAACATCTGGGAAATCTTGTGCTCACAAAGCTGAATGGGAGTTAGCAGGTATGAGAGGGTACATTACATATCTTATTCCCTAAGACTGGGAGCACATAAAACTGATTAGTTTCCCATTGCAAATACATGAAAGAATGTGGCACACATGGACTTTGCCAGAGTAACAACATTCAGCATGAAGGAGACTGAATTTGCTTAGCTAGCCTAGTCTGATTCTGCTGAGCCAATCATATGTTGAAAGAGCTAAATCACCACTGTAGAAATCGCAAGATTGGAACCAACAGAAGTGCCAACAAGTCAGACCTAGCAACAGTAAGCAAGACCTTCTATCAGTAGGAACAGCATTCTGTTACACACTAACAGGAAGCAATCTATTTTTGATTTTAAATTGTCATATGCCTTAGCATGCCCACTATAGGTGAAACACTGAAGAGGAAGCATGCTAAGTCCTTCAGCACCATGTTTATGACAATATCCTTCCAGCACTCAACACAAACATGCACACAGCAAGGGTTTCTGCTTGAGGTACTGTGTGCAAAACACCAGCAGCAGATTTTCAAAGGCAATGAAGGTCAGAGAAGTTAGGGCTTCTGTCATCAAAATATTTCAGGAAATTTAATTTCTTCCTATAGTAGCACCAGAAATGTCACTGGCATTGCTAGGGAGTGAGCCATTTACAAGTCAGGTAGACAGAACACATTTCTACTTTTTCCCAGTACTAGTACCAATGCTATCATCATTCAGCACAATCAAATTGAACCTGTCATGAATATATATGGGTGTTCATGCAAACTTAAAAAAAAAGTTTGGTATTTGGTGTTTTTTTAGTTTTGAGGTTTTGGTTTTCAATTGGACTCACTGTTTTCTTGAAAAGACGCATGCATTTGAAGTTGAGGATTAAGTACCTTCCCAAATTAGAATTATCACTATTTAAGGAGATACAGATTGAGACTTCTTTCCTAAACTTTAATTATACTGCATGATTCCTGCAAAGAACCTATTCATAGGCTGACAGATTAGATTGGAACACTGCCTGGTGGGTTTTGCTTGACATGATGATAGCCAGCAATTGGTTACTTAACCAATCCCATCAGTGTGTCCTCCACACTTGCAGGTTTCCATTCTTTCTTTTATTCTGGCTCAAATGTCCCGTTCTTCCTGGTGCCATTCTTCAGTTGTATTGAAACCTGACTTGTTTTTAAAACATTTTAAGCTTGCTGTAAATATGAATACAAACAGGGAAAAAATATAGTTGAGTTTTCTCCCTTTTTGTTCTGTGTTTTTCACCTTTTTTCTATTATTATACCTTTTCTAATGCAGCATTTACTGATTTATTTTACAGACAATTTGTCAAATCACAGTTGTAATGACATTCACTTTTTCCTCATACAAAATCCCCAAATTGTTGTGACACATGAAATCACAGTGTGCTTTAAAGAAGTGCTTATTATGGGACAACCTTTACAAATGAGGTGAACAGATACCTTTCTAGCCTACTCATGCTCCAAATTTATCTTCAGGTATCAAACCCTAATCTGGTATGTTGGATCAGTTAAGCAGCACACTTTTGAGAAAACACACAAGAGTATTCACATCACCAAACATTAAGTGTACTAAATGCTTAAGCAGGATCATTACAGACTGTAAGCTTCTTTACAAAAGCAACGAATACAGAGAGATTTCTTCAGAGCTTATTGAGAATGAGCCTAATTTAGGTGCTCCAAATTGCTGCAGAAATCTGCACTCACCTTACACTGAGTCTGAGAGCAGGTCTTGATCTAGACAGCTAAATACCCCCTAAAGTCACAATAAGTAATGTTATAAAAACTGCATTATCAAGTTTATACATTTAATACCATATGCAAAAGTGGTAGATATACTATGCACTTATGGTAGGAACTGTACAATTTCTCAAAGTAAGAACAAATTCAGCTAAGGGATAAGCAATAAATTATGTTGCTTCTGAAACAGTAAAGGCCTGCCTTACCTTAAATTGTGGATTAGATTTCCATCATTCTAAAGTTGTAAAACCCCAGGTACTGTGTTAATGCAATCCTAAAATCACATATAGTCCAGATGGTGCCTAACACAAAATGCCTACAAATATGTTTTGGATTTTGTATTTGACAGAGTAACTGCTTGTATTGTGTGTTTTTCTTGATAAGCCAACAAAAAGGGCACTGATAATACTGCTCATTGATTTAACCTTTCAGCCAAGTGACTGGTGTTTGCAGCAGTATTCCTAGCTGGTCTCTGGTAATACTTACGGGATGCAGAGCTTACCAGTTACTTGTAACACCTGCAAATTTCCAAGTTCCTATTACACTGACAAGAGGTACTGACTCTCATAGACTTTTTATTTATTTCTGCTTGACTCCATTCTAGCAATAACATTGTAATTCTCAAAATGACACTCCTTTGTTTCCAATAAAAAAAGGATGAAAAAGGACTCTGAGAAACTAGAAGCCAAAGTCCTCCCTGTTCTGTTCGGAGCAGAACTGAACACTTTCTTTGAAAAAACAACCATGAGATAAAGTATTCACCATGCTCCTCTTGCATGCTGAATGAGCAAATGAACTATAAAATCAGTAAGACAGTTTTATTTAAAAAAAAAAAAAAATGGCAGGCCTTTGATGCAGTTGAAAGCAGCTGAAGTTAGCTGCAAGAGTATTAGTCCTTATTGGGAAAAGCCAGGAAGAACTAGTTTTGCATTTAAATTAAAGAAAAAAAAAGAAAAATGAAGAGGGAGTATCTTTACAGTAAACATCTATTTTTTTACAACACAAACTACACTAACGAAAAATATAGCATTTTGACTATATCACTGATAGTTCAAGGGCATGGACAATCCCTTCCATTATATATATAATGCAAAGTAAGTATTTCTTTACATACTTAAGCTCTTTTTTTTATTTTAATAGACAAGTTGTGTTGCTTAGCACTTAAGGTATCTGTTGCACCATTAAAATCAAAACCTAACTAACATAGTACAGGAAAGATTTTCCTTTGAGGAAGGGTATGATCAGTAAACATCTGCCTTTTTATTGACTACTTCTTCCTCAGAGTTTTCTACATTATTAGGCTGTCAAAGCAGCAAATTTATATTCTCCACTGATTAAATTGTAGCTACAGACACTGAGCAAGATTCTTGCTCTGAACATAATAAAAATCTATCAAAGAAAATCACAGATTGATTGTTATTTGTCAGTTCTACTGTATAGTAAATATCAGTTATCATCTTACTCTCAACAAACATGACAAAAAACTACTATTCCACCAGGATAATTTTAAAATACGCTTTAAAGCTTTTTAAGACAGTCTGTAAGGCATTTTTATGTATTATTTATTTTAAAATATTTTTCTTTTTGGAAGAAAATATTTCACATTTGAGGCATACAACAGATTTTCATATAGAATGGATGAGTCAGCAAAAATTTCAGAAAGGTTTTCAGATCTGATCAAAATCCAAAATACTCCTTCATCTGCAGAAACGGAGAATTTTAAAACCTTACTGAAGCATAAATAACAGTCAATAACCAATAATCATACAACACCACATCACCGTAAATCTAAATTAATCTTATTAAATTCATTCACCATTCAGAGAACTACCTGCAGAAAGATGGAGCAAAGTGTCCTCACTTTGTGAGAGTTCACACTTCAAGTGTTCTCACAAATCACTGCAGGTAAATCTTTCACATGTGACTTAAAAATCTTATTTATCTCTTTGTTGCATCATTGCATAGATGACAGTAAATAAAACAAAAACCACATTCACCTACTCTAATGGTATTTTATCATCATCATCTCTGTCCTTTTGGAGAATATATGAATGTTGCAGCTTTCCTAAAAGATTTTATTTATGTACCATTAAATCACGCAACATAATCCATTTATAAACTGAAACATGGAAGAAACCTCCTTTCAAAGCATAATCTCATCAATGGTATCATGGGTGTTTGATCACCCTTGTATCGCTGTGTTTTTCCCTAGCAAAGTGCACACTGATTAATGCAAAAGCTTCTCTGTAAACTTGTCCTCAATGGTTACATTCTGGAACAGTCAAAACATCTCCCTAAAGACTCTCATACTTTCTGCATTACAATCCAACCCTAAGATTTTTTGGTAGTTAGAAGCATCATATTCCTTAAAAATGCAGAAAACGTTAGGTTTTGCTTCATCTCTATTTTGCAACACACATTTCAAATAATATTATGCTCCTTTGAAGTACAATGCACTTTTGAAACAGCTGTGTGCCAAACCAGTAAATCTATGCTTGAGCATAATGCTCATCTTTCAGTAATTCTGCTGTTATGGAGGGCAGAATGGGATAGGAAGCAGTTGCTGTGTACTAGCTGCAGACAGTTTCTACATCTTTAGAAGCTTATTTGTAAAGTCAAGAAGAAAAGGAAATGGTCTGAAGGTGTAAGCCCTTCAAGTAAGTATAGTGATATACAGAATCATTGCAGAACCACTGAAAAAATGAAAATAGAGAAAAGGTCACATTTGGCTTGGCCCCATCCTTGTTTCAGGGGTTAACCAAAGCAATATGGACACAGGCCAGTCTGTAACACAGCAAATTAACACCCATTTTCATGCACCACAGGTCCCATTTCCTCTCCTAACCAGAGAAGCTTTGCAGAATGAAGGTCATGGCTCCACCTTTCCTCTTTCCAACATCTTCACGAAAATAAAAAATGCAAGTGAAATGCCATTCAGTGGTGAAGCTATAAGAGTACTTTCTTCTAACAGGGAAGATGACCTGCTCCACTATGCTGGAGGAGAACAACTGAGATCTGGGACGAAAGGCAGAAACAGCCTTTGTATTACAGGGACGCTCAAAGCACTCCAATGATGAGTAAGAAATTTCATCAGAAATCAGTTGCCTTTCCCCTGATAATTCCCACACAGAAACCTTAAATATTCAATTTATTCCATTTATTGATGGGTATGAGCATGTTTATGTGCTCACACAATGCTGAAATCCAATGTTTGCTACTCTACTGGAAGCGTATTCAGGATTCACTAAACATGGGCAGCAGGCAACACAAAGTCATTCAGATGGGAACTGAGGTTGTTCTTTCTTCTCCCTGAAATAAAGATTAAGTTTCTATTTCATCTCACAGAAGTAGAAGACAAATTTATTGTGTTGTCATTCTGTGGAATACCATTGAAATAAAGAAATCAATAGCTTAAAAAAAAGTAGTATTTTTAATACTTTAATACCATGTTTTAATACCATGGTTGACCAACAAAGCCTTAATGACAACATATGCTATCATAATTAAGCCCTTTTAGCAGCAATCAGGGCCATCCTTGACTGCATTGGACTGATCAAATTATCTAATATAATAAATCAGTTTTATTACCCGTGATACAGCCATTGAATTGGTGTCAGACTTACGGAAAAATATTTCAGACATCATTTCTGAGCGTGTTTACTTGGTTGGTTGTTGTGGTTCTTTATTTAATTATGAGAAACAAATTACTTACTTGAATGTCCATAAACTGATGGTTCCCAACAATTATTTAATGAAGGAGATGGAAGGAAATAATACTCTGATGCAAAAGCTAAGGGCTACATACTGAATTGCAAAAGCAAAGACCTACACATTCAATTTACAACAGAGAAGGTTAAGCTATATTTAAAAAATATCTATTAAATAAATAAGCTATGAAGGCATAGAAATGTAAGTATTTGTTATAGCTTCTGAACATTTAGTTAATCAAGTATTACAAATACGTCAAGAAGTACAATTATTTCTGGGCGGGTTAAGTCCTACTGGAAGCAAAAAGAACACGTGTGACGCAAGAAAGAAATTTATGCAGACTAATTAGTAAAGTCAACCATAAAACCTACATGTACACAAAAATATTTCATGCAGAGAAAGCTTCCTCTGGTCACTAAGAGCCCTCATGCAGACCTCTTTGCACATGTCTGCGAAACTTCAGAAAGTTTATCCTACGCTACTCTCTCCTTACATTTTTCCCACAGAAAATCACCACTCAACTGAGCAAATTTCCAGCCAAAGCAAAAGACAGGACATGCTTCAACACAGCAGGAAACAAATCTCAAGGGCACTGAATAAGTGCTACCCAGGAAAAACTGAACACTTCAGTTCATAACAAAAACTAAATCACTGAAGCCGCATCTGTCGGGAAATGCCTCAAAAATTTCACAACAAATTGGAACTGACATTAAAATCAATTCATGACTATCAAGAACTCCATTGGCAAATAGATGTATTCAATTTCTATTTCCTGAATTGGTGTATTACTTTCAAGAGAATCTCTGAGCAACTTGCTAGTCTCCATATACTGACCTGAAATGAGTCAAGTTTCAGCTTTAGACATTTACTGTAACTCAAAGCTCTTCTAAATGGACATTAGGCCATTGTTCCCTATAAAGCTCAATTTTGGAATAATTTTAGTTTTTCAATGCTTTGATTTCAGAGTGATACACGGAAAAACTACTATAAGTAGTGTAGTTCCATTAACTTTCAAAAAGCCCTAGTTTTCAGTTTTTATTACAATAATTTAAGTACAGAAATATGCTTCAAATAGAATGCATACACTGAACTAAATATAGATACAAACCCATCTACGCCACAGCAAAAAAAGAGCATCCACATTTTTAATTCACCTGACTACAATATAGTCACACGCAGTAAATACCTCAGGAACCAACACTAAAATAGAGACTAATTACTACTTGTCTGAGGTAATTAAAGGTGCCTGTCAATATCTTGGAGAAGAGGGAGCTGAGGCAAATGAACTATTAAATCAGTCAGTTAATTGCAAAAACCTGTTTCCCCGCCCTCATTACTGGGAACACACATGTAGACGCCAGATCCCAGTTTAGTCCTCCTGCCTGCTGAGCTCTGCCAGACCTGTCCTGGCTCTCCCTGGCTCAGCCCCTCTGCAGGACCCTTCATCATTGTGTTCATCTCTCAGCCTTTCATTCTCCAGATATTGACCCATTCTGTCCAGATTTTTCACTTTTGTTTATAGCTGCAGTCTTCCTCATTATTTGTGCTAAGTTCCCACAACTAAACCTGGACTTTACTCTTTTTCAGGGTGTTTTCTGTGTAACTGGAAGATGGGGAAGCTGAGGGAAGAAGAGAGTATCTGAAGTTCATCTAGCATTGACAAATAGAACTGTTTAGCTCCGATATTCAGAAGAAAATAGCAAAGGTGGAAAAGGCCTCCCGAACAAAGTTGATTCATCCACAAAAACCAGTAATTACAAAGGAAAACCTAAAACTGTTCATGTAGTAATAAAGGATTACTCAGAGATGTTTCAGCTCTCCTATTTGTCTTAGTCAGGCAATCTGACGTACACTTAGCTCCCTCTATTCAGACAATGAAAGTTTCCAGTGTACTCAAGTTATGCTTCAGATTTGTAGTATATTAAGCCATAGAAATACAGATTCTTAGGATCATTTATGTTGGAAAGACCTTAGAGGTCATCAAGTCCAACCATAAACCTAGCACTGTCAAGCCCACCACTAAATCATGTCCCTAAGCACCACATCTACACGTCTTTTAAAATACCTCCAGGGATGGTGACTCACCAGCTTCCCTGGGCAGCCTGTTCCAATACTTGACAAACCTTTCTGCAAAGAAATTTTTCCTAGTATCCAATCTAAACCTCCCCTGGTGCATGGTGAGGTCATTTCCTTTTGTCCCAACACTTGTTACATGGAAGAAGAGACCCACACTTACCTCACTATAACCTGCTTTCAGGTTCCAGTTCACGAGTTTGTTTCTTCCCAGATAAGTATTTATTGCCTTAGATTCCATTAGTTGTTCCAATGTCTTTTTTTTTTTTGGTTTGGCATTTTCAGCTTGCTCCAATACTTCAAAGTCAGTGTTTACTGCAGTAGGCATCTTTACATACCAGAAGTTCTACAGCATGTGTCCTATCAATTGGTTATAAGGCAATTGTGCATATAGAGAGTTTATGACTCTTTAATCCTAAATTGTCTGCTTCCCAGTACCAGATACTATCAGGTATTTTCTAAAAATACCTGAAAAAGCAAGAAAAGGCATTTTGCTCTCACACTGAAAACTTGTCCATAATCTAGTAAAAATGAGGACAGACAAGCAAAACTGTCTACCTGTTCAATAAAGAATTAAAACAGCAGTTCAGAGTGCATAACTCTCTTCAAATATCACAAGTTGTACTTTTAGTTTCTAGATGGTAAAATCAAAATAGCATTTTGGCATGTATCACCTAAAACTCATTTTCTTTAATAAAAAAGTATTTATCTAAATTGATCCATTCCTTATAAAAAGTGGGCAAGAAGCATACAAATGTTAACCACTTAGAGAGAAGCCAACTTTATGTCCCATACCAAGCCAAATGAAAACAAGTGTTTATAAAACAGGTCTATAAGAAATATCCACATTTTATATGCAATTACCATACAAGTAAAGGTAACTCAAATCCACATTAGAATTCAAGAGTCAAATGTTACTTTTTCCCCAAATGACATCAAATCAGTATTTGTACAGACTCTATTTCATTTCACTGTTCCATCAATCCTGCAGCTCTGTGCCTTTTATCAACAGATGCTGCAACTCATCATATTGTAAATATACAAGAGTCCACATTCCTTTGTTCTTATCCTTATTCATTGAATGCTGTAACACCCAGTGGAATATCGATTTGTTGTCATGTAATTGGACTGTTTGGTGACATGCAAGAACAAGCTGAAAAACACATGTATTTATTGATTTTAACACTTGAAGTTGCAATCATAGCAACATTGTCTTTTCATAAAAAAAAAAAAAATTAAAACACCCCAACCAACCAAAAGTGAAGGTGATAAACCATTTCTTGCCCTATCCAAATCCTTCAACAACTAAAGTACAGCATGAATCCAGATGTATTGTCAAAGCCCATCCACGAAGGAAAAGAAAATCACACACATCCTTATTTCTGGCAAATGGTAATACAGGAAAGCTAACCAAAACTTTTGCTTCAGCAAACTTTATTCCTCATACATAGACAAAACAAATTGGAATGGGCATTGCACTTTCTGGGAGAGGTTTGTGAACAAGGACTATCACTTTTATTTGCTTTTTCCTACCAGTCAAAAAACATAATCTAACATCCCAGGAGTCTGAACCACTGCTAATATACATTTCATGGTTGGATAAACATAAAAATGCCTACATAAACAGGAAAAAATATGAGCTGAAAAATGCTGCTGTCATCAGTAGAGCTAAGTCTCACCCAAAAGATAGATACAAGGTTTCTAAAAATTTTAATCTTTCAAAAACTAAAGAAACGTAAATTCACAAGTTTGACCGTGCAATATATTTGAAGAAATTTTCAACAAACACAAAAAAATCTTGATGTTTTGAACTGAGTATGAAGGGCTATTTTTATTTCTTTTCAAAGCGTCACAGTGAAAAAAAGTTAAAATACTTCTTTTTTTTTAATATTTGTGTCCTTTCTGGTGCTCTACTAAGATGAATAATGATTATTTACAAGCAAAGGCTCAAAAATCAAAGCAATAAATGCTTAAATGGACCATGCCCTACCCTTTTTCTATGGAAAAATTATTGAGAAAAAATAGGAATATATTTTATTTTGAAGTTTATTCTTAAGGTTGAGCTTCAAAGCTTAAAAAGCCCCAAACTCACAATGCTGTGGAAAATACAAGTATGCTATAATATTATTAGGAAGATTTATTTGGTAACTGAAATGCAATGGCAATTTTCTTGTTGAACACACATGATTTATGTGCACAGATAATCTGTCTCTTGTGATTACTGGAATGTGGTCCCACAAGATGCTCCATGGGCTTCTTGCCTGGAGACAAATTGAGTTCAATCCTCACCACAAACCATGCAGAGCGATGCTGTGCAAACATGGATTTCTGAATGAAAGACCCGGGAAATTATTCTTGGCTATGAATACAAACAGAATGAGGAACTTCAACAATCATCCCTGTAAACTGGACTGATAAACTAATTCTCCCAGAAGGAAAATTCTGGGATCTCAAGATAGCCAAATTAAGCCACCTGGCATAGAAACAGAGGAAAATTATGGACCTATAAAGGGCTTGGGAGAAGTGGGAGGTGTACTGTTTTGTTTTGTTGAGGTTTTTTTGCCTTAAGATACATCTGCTGCTGGCATTAATTGCTCAAAAGAGTGGACATTTATTGAGAGCTTGATTTATTAATATTGGCAAAATTTTCTGCATTGCTAGCTGTTGTACATCCTTCAAGGTTACTCCTAGCATTTCTTTCTTTGCAATGATACCATTGACTGTTGAAGGAAAAATCTCAGAAGTGGACAGGTGTGGCGATCAACTTCAGTGAGCAACCAGGGAGAGACTGCTTGTAGAAGAATGAGGTTTATCTGAAATACAAGATTCAGATTGTGGTTTCTCTGCAGGAACAGGAATGGCATCCTGTGACAGGGCATGCACAGGAGAACTACAGATGGCTAAGCTGGGTAAAACTTTCGCAAAAATGACAATAAAACACATTTTGTTTAAAAATGGAATATGGTTGCCAAGATATCGGTATAAAATTAAAAGGAGGAAAACCAGAAATCCAAAAGGCATAAGAGTGTGTCCAGCTACAGATTTTATGTTGAGAAAGAAACCTCTTGATATGCTAAAACATACAGGCAGGAAAAATAATTTCAACGTTTCATTTAATTCCTGAAGTAATCAGTTTCCAGAAGCTGCAAACATTTCCTTATACTCTGCTTGGTCATTGTCAAAGCTAACACTTTTTTAAAAGTCTGTATTTTTCAAAGGTGCTTTACCTTATCTTCTATGCTAAGCAAACTGACACATCACAAAATACTCTGTCACAAAGGACAAGCAGGAGCACTCCTTGAACAGGTCTTGGGCACATTTTCTCTGGCTGAGTAGTGCATTCAGAAACCCAACCTGTTTTTGCACTGCGTGAGCTGAGTAAGAGCTTTGGAGAGGGAGTCTAAAGACAACACACTAAGGATATCTGGAAAGGCACAGCAGTGAAAATTGCCTGGGTCAAATAACCACTCTGCATATGCTCAGTACAGCAAGTAAACAGCAGTGGTATTACTAAGGCAGCAAAACTTGGTGTACTGATTCAAAAACCCACTGCTGAACTTACCAATGTCAATCAGATCATCCATGATCTTATGCTACATCCAGGCAAGGTTATTCTACTCAGTGTTGGAATTTCAGAGTATTTTCCAGAATAAAGCTAAGAGGTGTTACATTAACTTATGCATTCACTCACTGGCAAATATAGGGAAGAGAATCTATTTTAACCTCTGTTGGCTGATGTGATGTGTCATTGCCACCAGTACAGCATGACAGCACTCTGAGAGGCAGAAAATGATGCTCTTCTTAGTGAAGGGATAAAATAACACTTGAAAAGCAAAGTATCTGAGACTTAACGGCCAACCTGCCATCCAGGCTGCACTAGCTTAAAACCTCTCTTAAGAATAACATTAATTCCTGTGCCTTCTGCAGACACAAGGCAGCTTAAGAGCCATTCAGCATGGTCATCACCAGTACACTGCTATATAATACAACAGACAACTTTGATTCAGCGTAATGAATGCAATGTTAAATCACATATTTTAGTGGGTGTGAATTACGTGCAGAATCAACTTCTGATTTTTTCTTTTTAGGTCTAAAATGAGGCAATTCCAAAAGCCTGATCTTGATGAAGTCAAACCATAGATTGAAAATTCAGTTTAAGAGTCGGATTAAAAAAAAATTAAAAACACAATTGCTATTGATGTGTATTATATGTAAAGAGAGAGTAATGTAAAAGTGGTTGGGAGGACAATTTGCCTCTTTGCCACTCTGCAGAATGTGAATTTCCATTTGCAACGTGGAAATAAATTATCCCAAAATATCTCTCAGAAAAATCACGCATTACTCTTTTCACATTGCTTTGTAGAAACAAAAATAACTGTGAAAATGTTCAAAGAAACTGATAAAGATTCCAAATACCTTTAAAATGGGCTGTAGGGAGTTCTGATTGAGACATTGAAGTATCAGGGACAAACATGAAACAGGTTACACTGCATAGTCTTAGTAACAAACTGAGTTTCCAGACAGCGTCAGTGGTAACCTCCCTCACTGACTCTGCACTCCAGCTCTTTCATGCTGCCTTCACAACTTAAGGCTTCCTGAAATTTCATCTGAGCTGATTCAACTTTGATTAGCTGGGAAACAAATCTCTTTTACTGAAAAACATGTAAAAGTTGAATGAATCCATTGATGCAATATCAAATCTGTCCCTTAGTTCATTTTTGTTCCTGAACATAAGATAAATATTTTGTGAAAGATCATAAATTGTCAAGATGAACATCTGAAAGAAGCCAGAGTCAAACTTTCATTGCAATTTCTCTGCTAATAAATTATGTACAAGAACAGAATGTCAAATAATACACAAGAAGAAGACATTCAAAGACTTATCGTCTGTGCTTTAGTTGGGTTGACAAGCAGTTTCAAAAGGACCACTTACAGTATAACCAGGAAATATGGAGAATAAGAGAAGAGCACAAGAAAGGAACTGTTAATTGTGAGTTAAGGATACTATTACCTTATTGTATGAAGGGACCACGACTGCCACTGATTTATACCCAAACACTGTCCCTTAAGCAATTATCGGTGCATACAAATGGATGCAGGATTGAGTCCTTACACTCAGCCACCTTGGAGAGGAATGAAGCCAGGCAGGCAGCAGTGCAGGTGGGACCAGCAATGTGCCCTGATGCTTCCCAGCTGTGCTCAAGCTGGCTGGATGCAGAGAGTGGCACAGCCAGCACAGCCACAACAGCCCTGGCACCTGCAATGTCCCCAACACAGCTCCCACCTGATGATTTCCCTCTCATTCCCACCGTGTGGCCAGGAAGGCAGCAGGGCAGTGGCAGCACGTGCTGCTCTCCTGGTGTACCTGCTCCTGCCACCTGCAAACTCAGAGTAACACAGCCACCACTACCACATCCCCCACATACCAGCCCCTTCCTAAAACACTGCCTTTCTAGTGGCAGCTTTATGTCCCACTTCCCTTATCACACTTAACACTCACTCTGACCCTTTGTGACTATGTAAGACAACATCAAATCAGTAAAAAAAGTATTGTAATTAAGGGAACTGAATAAATAGGACTGAAGCCCTTCTTGGGGACATATTGCATGAGAATAAAATAAAAACAAACAAAAAAATTAGTTGTTAGTGTTCACAAGCACCTTATATGCAAAGATTTAAAGTTTATCAAAACAGAAGATCTGTAGGAGAAGACCATCTGGTCACTAGCTGTGGCAAGGAGAGTTTCTTCCACAGTGCTGTCCAAAGGGTACTAAGGCCCATCACTTCAAGTTTCACTTTTCATTAAGCAAATTAAGTCCATCTCTATGATTAACAAAAAAGAAAATTGAAGAAGAGCTTACTAAGGCTGCAGGCGATAAAAGAAGATTTTCCTGGATGGCAGCATTCTCTCAGTGTGCCAGAAAAATCCTTGCCAGCTTCCAAATGTTCACCTGACTTTCACAACAAAGGAGAAGAAACAGGAACTAGGATCAAGGGAGTCTCTCAAGGGTGGAAGCCCATCCATCACACATGAGCTTCTACTATTCACTCTTTTTTTTTTCTTTTTTTTATCTATACTCACAGTGCCCACTACACATAATTTTTTACTGTCTGAGTAGTTCTATATTTCAGTCTGGTCAGGCTGAAAACAGCCATTTAAAAATCTTTGACAAGATCAAGCTTTTCAATGAGCTTGGTTGCTCACTACTTCACAGTTCCATCTGTGAAAACACATCTAAAACACTCTCACACCACAACATACCAAAGAACCTTTTTTAAGCCACAGCCACTTCTATGACTGCAAACTTCCAAGAAGAAGTTTGAATGAAGAGAGAGAAACAATATTAAGTTGCAAGGAATGTGTAAAGGAAGAAAAATAAGTAAATAAAATCAGTTACACCAGTAACACCAAAGAAAATTTAGGCAAAAAAATAGTAAGATACCTATAGAAGACAGGGAGAGGTGAGAAAAGCATAGATAGCCTTGACAGTATAAAAAATAAAGAGAAGTAAGAAGGTAAAGATAGTCTTTCACTCGTATATAAACAATTTACATATATTTATCTGTTTGGAAAGACAGATAAATATAGATAAACTAGGTATTGTTGAATAAAATTACCACCAGAAGAGGAAAAAATGAATGACTCAAAATGATGACACTTTAAATACTACTAGAATTACAAAAAAATACCTTTTCTTTAACAAATATGGACAATTATAATGTAAGTATTCCAGGACACCTGAAACTAATCAGGAATAATTGCCTGGGCTGGTAAGATTCTGGTTCAGAATGGACAGGTGGAAGGAAGAGCCTTTTCAGAGTTTAGCACTAAGAGTGCAAGTTCTGTTTTCACTATAGGAAGCAAATTCAGCTCAACCATACTACTTGTTCCAGTATTTTAGGTGATATTTCCATACTTTAGGCTTCATTCTTCAATTACAGAAGCTTACTCAACCTCATCAGTCATGAGATCTATCAAGAATATGTTTTATTAATCCCTATATGAAAAATGACAGCAGGGATAGAACAGATTATGACTTCTTGAAAGGCTGGACCAGATTATCTTTCAAAGTTGCTCCTAACCTCCCATGAATGCTCTGCTCTTGTGTATAATTCTGACTATTCTCAGATCCTAATGGTCCATAGTGCAGAGCAGCACATCTGATATTATGGGCACAAACTGGGCAGCAGAGTACAAAATACCACTATTCCAGTGTGATAACTTAGTGCCACTTAACAAAGGCATAGTTCTCTGTATTAATTAATGGTCAGGAAGTCATAAGAGGAATCCTAGTAAATTCCTCCAGCTGAGGACAACAACCTTAATCTGTTTTAGGTGGATTTTTTTTTAAATTACCAAGATCATTATTACTCAGCTCCGTATTTGCATTTCAGCTGTTTTACAGCCTAAGCCAGATTTCACAGAATAATCTGTATTTTCCAAAAAGGTAATTACCCACATCAACTGATGAATAGTCAAAGATGGAACAATATGCTTACTTTGTAAAAATGTGCTTTGTTTTCGTAACAAAGAAAATAATTTCCTAATAATTGCAATGAAAAAGAAGAGGGCAAAACTGTAACTAAAGTTAATGCAGCTATAATTCAATTTAGTCTTAGCCATCGGCATAAGTGTTAATATGTTCTATCCTCTTATTCATAAGCTATCACTGGAAATTATATCACCGCCCATTATACACTCCCTGTAGCAATGCTCTTGGCTTTAGACCCAATGAACTCAGTTTATCTTTTTTCATTGAGTTCCAAATTTATTAGACATACCTCACTATTTTCATTTGTGATATAAACTTGTCTGACTTGCTCCCCAGCTCTAGAGTAGTGATCTGTCAACCTCTGGTAAAGGAAAGTTGCTTTAGCATTGTTATGCTAAACATTGTTATGTTCTCTGCTTGGTTGATGCTACTAGATTAAGTAATTTTTTTTTTTGTCTAGCTGAATATAAAGCACCCTGAGCATATTGAATACAAAGCACACATTCACTAGAAGAGGATGAAAAATGTAAGAAAGATAAACAATATAATCAGCAAACCAGGTTACTCATGTGAAGACATAAAAGGGATGTAAATACACCACAGTGTTTTAGTACTGAACAGAGAATTGTAAAAAAGTCTTCTTGTTAAAAAAATTTATTTTTTAAATTACATGCGTTTTCAAGATTCTCTGCATACTGATCTTGCTATTTGTTCAGAACTAGCCTTTCAGATTAGCAGTCTTAGAATGTATGAAAAGAGTGCATGTGACCACATTCCCCACCTCATTTTGCTGCAGATTTGCATTCAGTTCTTACATAGCTCTTAAACAGCCAAGGTGAATTACGTATCTGTCAGATTTCCCTTTTGCTCTTTACCTCAACCTCTAAGATATATTAAGGTATTTCCCTTCTTTGTAGGATATGAAAAGCCTCTGAAGCACATGCTATACTGATATAGATGGTTTTGCATGTCCAAAAATGCCTGTGAACAAATATTTTTAAGTACTCCCAAGTCCAATCCAGCATAAAGCTCACAGTTTCCTGGGGATTCATAGCATGCATGCACTAATATTTTCCCAGGAGCAAAATTTTACTAGAATTTATCACTGTGAAATTTTAGTCTTTTTATAGAAAATACACTCAGCTAGACAAAAGCATTTCACACCTTTCATTTGAACAGAAACCAACAGAAGCATTAAGTCAGTTTACAAATTGTGCCAATTTTGCCAGCAATGAGATGTTTTTCCCTCAGTTCTATGGGCAATTTGTTTAACACAGTTTAAAAATGCAGGTCTGAATGTTACATTCAATTTTCAAGAGTACTGCATGGATATGGGGGGATCTTCCCCCCAAAAATGCAGTGGGAATAAATAAACTTTATTATAAAGTTCCTTGGAGGATTAGGTATCACCAAAAAACAAACAAAACAAAACAAAACAAAACAAAACAAAACAAACCCCACCAAACCATAAAAACTCATTAGTGAAATAAAGTTTCAATTCCAATCAGTAAGTAAAAAGTTTCAAATTACAATCCCCTGTTGCTGCCACAGGAATGAGAGAGTTCAAAGCAACTCTGCAAGAGAGAGAAATGTTTACTATTCTTTCAAAGACTGAAAATCTGGCATGGGAAAGAGACATATGTCATAGGAAAATAATAAAAAGTTAAAATGGTAATAAATATTTGAACACAAACAGGGGTTCTGGAATTTATCCCGGTGCATTTGAATCAGTTTGCAGGGCTCCCCTGTGCCCTTGGACATTTTGTTAGGCAGCTCTTGGTTCATAGCTTCTAAGCTCTAATTTGCTTTAATCTTTGTGATTGAATAATGATGAACTGCAAAGCCTGGAACCATGCAGCAGAAGCTTTTCATTCATTCATCCATCCATCCATCCAGTTTCTTTGCAAAATGCCTTCTGCCACTGATCACTGTTTCTCTTAGCCCACAGTCCCCCAGCCATAATTTAAAAAGTACTCAGACAAATTAATGGAATCCTATGTCTCACATCCCCATCTATGTTAATGAACCGCCTTTCCCAGTTGTATCATAATTACCAATTTGGCCAAAATAGGCTTTAACTAGGACTCGCAGTATGTTTTCTATAAACACTCAATTGTATTTTGAAATATAACACAGTAGGCCAAACATCCAGAGAGTAACAGAAAACCAAAGGACATGTTGGCACAAAGGTGATCATTTTTTAATTTGTTTGCCTAGGAAAATGAAATTTCTGCTATCATGCTGCACATATATGTCCACACAAGGCTGAAGGGTGGGGAACACTTGCCTGTCTGAAGCCTTTACGTGCGTGCAGTCTCTACCCCATACTCAACTGCAGCAAAATGTGTCTAACAAGGAGCTCTACTGACAATGAAAGTTCCTAAAGGTTTTGTGCAAACACATAGCTGGATAACACAGTCTCCATTATTAATCCAACTGGCAATTAACACATCCACCAGGGATGTGACCATTTATTCTTGACAGATAACCTACCACCTCAAAGCAAAGCAGAGACAAATCTGTCCTAATGGGCATCTGTTGAATATAAGGATAGCAAAACATAAATTGTAAGGAGTTTAATATCTCATATCAGCAATTAATACACTTGCTTGCTGATTCATCTTACAGAATAAGTAGCTGTCAAGGTGCTGTGGGACAGACAGAATCAGTATGGGTAGCTCTCTCTATTTTAAAGGGATAACTGTCTTAGACTATGCTATTTACACAGTATTTTCCATTAATCCTACACGCACATACCCCATACATTAGAGGCCTTGCCAGAACATGAGTATTTAATAAGATGGTGAAGTCATCCTAGCCCCTCCTGGTTTCTTATCAAAGCATTTGATTCTTACCAAAAATCATTTCATTTTTATCATTTCATTTTTGTAATATAGTATCATTCCCTCAAAATCTCATGCCTCAAAAAAAAAAAAAAAGGCCAAACAAACAAACAAAAACTCAACCAAACTACAGCTGCAAATGATAGCAAAGCAGGAATTCAAGAGTTTATGTTGCACAAGTGTGTGTGATCTCAAAATCTGTGTTCTGGCCAATGCTAAAGCCTGAGACCTGTTCTACCATAAGTCTGACTAGAGAGAAGTTAAAGCAAATGTTAATAATTGGCTTGATAGTGTTTTCCAGCTGGCTTCATACTAGGTTATCTTTCCACTTGCATTCAAATTATTCCTATATTCAGTTTCATTTTAATTATTGTGATAACAGGAAAAATGTAACGTCATAACAAATTCATAAACAGATTTGCGCATCTGCCCACATAGCAGTTTTGAAATTAAATACTAATGTAGGAAAAGATTTTTTTTTTTTTATGTCAGAATATGAGAAGCAGAATGGGCTACTTTACTATCTGTCCAGCTGGGGTTTTTTTAAATACATACAAAAATACAATTTACTTTAGTAATTTATAGCTCTCCAAATAATAATCCACTATTCCCTTCTACAATGCTGTAGTAGAAAAAGAAAACATTTATGTTGTCATTGCGGCTCTTCACAGACAGAATGGTTGCAGAGAGATTCTTTCAAGTGTTTATTATACTACATGAATTCTAAGACTTCCAAGTGTTCTTCCTTACAATGTATTAGTTAAGACAGAGACTGGAAAATGAGCAAATATGACTTTATAATAAATTTAATTGATTTCAAGAATAGATTTAGGCAAATCCATTTTAAAGGCTCCTACAAAAAATCAAATTATTTTCCAGGTTTGTGTAATGTTCTTTCAAAAACTAATACATCAGAGAAAGTAGTGACCAAGTATACAGTAATTTGCTATGAGATCATGAAAAACATTCTGAGAAACCAAAATCGCATGTAAATCAGTATCTCACAGACTATACGCATCCACTGTCTCTAACTACTGAAAATAAACCTTTATGTAACCATTCATTAATGAAGTCTCAAAGTACTAACCCATGTGTCCACGAAGTGTGCATTTAAGCTAAATGAGATAAATGAACCAAAAGAAATTTATGCAACTTGCACAAGTGGATGTGATGATCACAGAGTAAATCCAATTGAGTTCCAGTTCACTGTTGAGACCCTGCTCTACTTCATACACTTGACATTGGCAAACTGAAAAAAGTAAGTTTAAATTAAAACTTACAGTTTTGAAATTTTCTTAAACTTCAGTAACAAAAACATTACACAGAGAAAAGCTTGAGGTAAAAGTCTACATTACAGATAAGACAATTTGAAAAAAATCATAACAGACCAGTTTAACAAGCAATTGTCTACTCAGTTTCTGACCAGCCTGCAAACCACACCCACTCACCTCTCTTTAAACAGGTTTGTCACTCCTTTCTTCCAGCAATACAGTTGGTTACTTTGTTATTTTTAGACTGCAACCTCTGAGTAAGAGAACATGGAGTATAACAAAAGACAAAGATCTGTTTTCCAAGGGAAGAGGCAGGTCAGCTGTGCAGTCATCCAGTGCTGCCCGCTCGTTGGAATGCTCATTGCCCACTCCAACATTTCATGAGCATGATGGTGACTCAGAGAGGAGACACTGAACACCAGATTCCATGTCTTCTTTTTGGGTTTCCCTACACTTCACATCTTCACAGTCTGGGTTCAAGAGCAAGACATCTCTTCACTAATTCACTGTATTCTTTAATTCACTGTACATTCAAACTGACACGTATAATTTCTCTTGATCAAGCTGTTCATTCTTAAATCCTTTCCCTGTATTTTTAAACTAAACTCCTGACACTTTGAACTTTCTGTTGCTGAACAAATGGAAACAGACCTAAGTCCAAGAAATCCAACACCTATCACTGCCACAACTGCCATCAAATGCTGAAGATTCTGCCATAAAGAAAACATGGATGTCTTATCAAACTGAACGTTAATTTCCAGGTAATCTGCCCTTGTCTGTTATGTACCGCCTAAAGGCAGATGTCCAAATACATTCACATCAAGCATCTGCAATTTCACCGAAGAAATGTATATTGAATAGTTTATAATTAAGTAGTCAAGTGTAGTTATTGAAACAAGAAACAGTATTTTCATGCCCTGAGCCAGGATATATTAATACGCAGCAGTATACAAACAGTAGATACTATTATTGGATTAACAGGACAAAAATGTGAAAAAAGAAATTTCCATTATTAAAAGAAATAGGCATTAAGATCTCACTGAATTACATAAGGCTATTCCTACAAAACTATTGAAAATGAACCACTGAACAAAACTTCTCATTCAGGCTTGAAATCAGTTCCAGATGGAAACCCTCTGCAAGCATCCTACTAGAATTTAAGATGACAACTGAATGTTATAAAGGCAGATTTTCAAGTAGAGCATTTTTACTTTCATAAGGGACAGAAAAACATGTATTATGGAAATTTCAGGCAACTCAGACAGCGAGGGCCAGTAGTAAGAACAAAAACCTCAGTAAGCTGCTAAATACAGTTCCTAATGCTTGGCTTTGCTATACAAAACCCTTGAAAATAAAAGAGAGGTTCAGTTTGATTTGAGGGAGGAAGAACTAGCAGAGGCATGTAAAGAGAAGATCTAACAGGCCAGGAAGATGATCCTCACTTGTACTTCTGAATAGATTTGAGAAGGGTATGCAGACTGAGAAAGATTATCTGAAAGAGGGTCAATCCCTGTACAAGCACAGGCCACTCTCTACGTTATGTAGGTGTAATAGAAGCCATGAGAACATCCAGCCATGTAATGTGGCTGCTCTCATGATCAAAGATGGTTTTATTAAAAATTTCCAAATTCCAGGGCTAAGGCTGAAAAGCACATAGTATATCATATATGACACACATGGTATTTATCTGCTACAGACATTTATCTACTCTGAAGACATGTATGCACACAAATATGTGTAAAACATAGACTGTCAAGCTGTAAGCCAGCAAAGGATACAACAGAAATACTGTAAGGGGGAAATCATAAGTGTGAAGCTCTAACTAGGGACCATCCTCAGAAGTATCAGAATGAACTGTTCTCAAATTACCAATTTTGTCTTCCCCCAGGGAAAAACCAGCTGAAAAGCAAAAATCATGCTTTATGGCTATTTAAAAGAAATACATTCTCTGTACGTATGTATAAGTAACCAGAAATAGAAAAAAAATGTTATTCCTGAAGTTTTACAGATGAGTTGGTAAGTCTTTTCTATCATTTCAGTTCTATCATGATGCCACATTTATCCCAAAGAGGTGCCATATATCTTCACTGTTGTACATATGAACAACAAAGAAAATTCTCCACGTACCACTTCTTCCCTGAATGATGTACTTTTAAATCACTGTGTCACACCATTGTAGAATTATTATGCTGAAGATCTCACAGGCTTCCCAAAAGTAAGTCTCAGAACCATGAATCTCAAATAACCACAACTAATCCCATGCAGTCCTGCAAGATACCAACCAAGAAGATGGCCAGGAAAAACCTAATGCACAGCCTTCCTGGAGCTGACTGATTACAAACACAGGAGCAACTGGCATGATGGGCTGCAACATGGGAGATAGGAAGGGACATCAGTAATGTCTGTGAGAAGAACCAGAGCCCAAGCTTTTTGGGGCAGAATACCCACCCCAAATGCGGGGTTTGCCACAAGCAACCACCTGCAGCATGTTCACTGACCTGTAGCAGAAATATTTTGTCCAAGCTTTTAATAGGAGCACTTCAGCGATGCCTTACACACTGGATAGCTACTCTGACAGAAGGCACCATCGTACAAGTAATTTCACACTTCAGAAGCTGCCTTGAGTATTTCAGTAAATCAAAGGCTTCCCAGACTGATGAAAACTGAGTGTGTGGCAGAAGAACATCCTCCCCATGGCTGAGGAAGGAGCTGAATCAGTCAAACATCATTCCTGTCCTGCTCTTGAAAAACACCTGCACTCTTCTTCCAAGTAACTGGAAGCAGGCTGCTATGGAAATCAGCAATACAACTGCCATGAGCATTACCCCAAGAACAACCTCTCTGAACAGAGAACAACACACAGTGTCTCCTTTTCAGCAGCTACAGCACTGAGAAGCCTTCTGACTGTGAGCAGCAGTACCCTTCACTTCAGATATCTGCTGCATGTAACATACCAAGTTATTTTTATAAATTACTGCTTCATTGATTTTTACTTCCCATTATTTTAGAGTTTAAACGTCATTCTGAAGATTTGATTTTCAGACTCTAGAGGAAACCTCATCCTAAATTGAAGGCTGCCTAGATATGTGTTATTGGTACATACAGTTATTCCCAATCCAGAGCACTCACTATGCTGAATAAGTTTGCATAGCCTGAAACTAAAAAGTCAAACAATGTCCCTAACCTTCACCCCAAATGGGCCCCAGTGCTGTGAAAACAACTGGCTTGTACTGGAGACCATATTTTTGAAGTCTAGCATTACACTGTAGTACTTAAAAGAATGTTTCCAGGTTGTTTATCATGATTTTTAAATACAAGAGTGTATTTCAGATATATGGTGGTAAGAAAATCGTTCAAATAAAAGATGGTATTTATGTAATTCCACCTTCTTTTTAAGCTAACAAAAAGCTTTGACAGACAGATGGGTTTTGACTACAGGTTTCAAACACATAGGAGGACAGTTTATACACTCTTAAATACAGGTTACTACTGTGAGGTGTATTTTTCCACAGTAGCATCTCCAGCTACTTAAATGCCATAAACCTGCAGAAAGTGATATTTAGCTGTAATTGCAGAACTTCAAAGTACTTCATGGTTTTTGCAAGCTTTTGTGCAGAGATTTTTTTTTAAATGCAGAGGCACTTTAAATGCCTCCAGAGAGAGATATTACATGTAGGAAGACACGAAAAGACAATTCTGCTGCCGTAAAATGAGGAACGTAAGTTAAGCTGGTCTATTGCTTTGTAACTCAAGAAACATTGACACTTGATCCATGAAAGCAGCCTTCTTCTCATCTACTTTCTCTGAAGCAGAATTAGTATTTAGAAGGCATAGAACCTTATTTTTATATTTTTAAAGGTTCCCTAGAGGTGCTTCCAGCAGTTTATTTTCAGATCTCCTTGCTGGAAAGTAAGATGCCCAAACAACTTTCCTACAGCAATTAGAATTGTGAAATGAGGTTCATAATTCCACCATAATCTCCATAGACTTCTGATCACTGTAGAGTCTATTATAAAAACAGGCAGGATAAGAAGCCAAATTTCTTGCAGAATTCATCTTTAGACAGAGGTACATGTACATTTATGTATTACAGGACAAAAAGAACAAGAAATCCTGATGACACCACTTCTGCATCTCTTCTAACATGAGACAACACAAGAACCTTAACGATTTCCTTCTTGCTTCTTGTTCACTTTGAGGCCAACCTCAGATAGCCCAAAAAAACCTAGAGCATCTCAAATACAGCCACAGATGTACCTGCAGAAGGAAGCAGTCCATCTAAGGATGCAACTGAATTCTTGTACATGAATTCCTGCTTTGAATATGGGGAATTCACTGAACTTTTGGGGAACAGTGACACAAATACAGCCTTACCCAGACATTTCTCATATGGAAAAGGAATACATTTCTGGCAGAACTCTTCACAAGCAGCAGGTCTGTATTTCAAGGACGCAATTCTGAAGACTACTGATCAATTGCAGTCTTGGAAAGCATCTTTCCCTTCAAAAACACAGACAGAAGCTCTTTTATCAAATATCTTGCTTCTGTCCTTCCTGCAGTTCTCTCTCTGCTTTGTCTAGAAACGCAGCTATTCACCTTTTCCTCTTTTCAAGGGTCATATATATCCTCTTTCTATCACAGCATAAAGGATGAAAAAGCAAACCCACTATATTTTACTGCCTTCTTTCATGCAGTCTGGCTAGATCTTTATAACCCCAGCTACTTGTGATCTCAGGCTCACAGTTCCACAGCCATCAAAGAGCTGTAGAGAAGGCACACAGCTGTATACACATAGTGGTCAGCACTATCATGCAGTAGCTAGCAGGGGACATGTTATGTCTTTTTATACTCCTTAGAGTAAAAGGAAGGTAATGGATAATGTTCTTGTACTTTACCAAAAGGGAACTGATGTCTAAATATTTTACTTTTCATTTCCTAAAATGGTGGGACTTTTTTCCCCAGAAAATGCCTTTGCTGCAGTTAGATAAATACAGCTAATATATAAGAGTAAAGAGTTAACAGTAAAACCAAAAATCATTTAAAGAGAAAAAGTCATGGATTCAGTGCTGTAAACACAGGGTTTATAAAGAATTATATATTAATTTCAATGAAGAGTTGTACATAGACACACAGAAGCATAGCACAAAAAACCACAGAATCTTAGACCTGGGAAAATAATCAGCTGGGTATAAGATGTATCACAGGAGGGAATAATGCTTGAGATTAACCTTGGGATTTTCATTTCAGAAAGAAGTATTGTAGCATCATGACAAGGTTAAAAAAAGGCACTAAGTTGTACATGAAAGAGCACACTGTGCAGGAGCATAGTGACAAATGGTAATATCAATCACTGTTAACAACTGGATTTCTCCTTTAATCAAAGCATGCAATGAATACTCTGATCCACCTACCAAAAATCAGAAAGTTTAGAGTTTTTCTAAATTAACAAGAAAACTGTGCAAACATAAATCGCATTGAAGACATGGAGAATAATACAATATATAATCACTGATCAGTAAGATCAGCTCTCCCTTTTGAGGTTAAATAGGTTATTTAATGTAGTGAAAAGGAAAGGTGATGAATAAAACAGATTAATAAACTGAAATCTAAGCAATTTTAATTAAGACATCCCAAGGAACCAGCCCAGACAACGTCACAACTGCATAAGACAGTAAGTTGTGAAAAGAAGCATATGATGAACTATTACTACAAATGCTGAAGAATTAACTAGCTGAAAGACTGATGACACAGTGTAGAAAGAAATTATCTGTGTCTGCATTCAATTACCTGGGAAGATCCTTTCTTATCTCAGGGAGCTAAAATAAAATGAGAGGTGATCATCATCAGATGCTGTCATGATTTCTGCACACTTTGCTCGCCTCTAGCACAGTTGCAGTATGCTTCCTCCAATAAAATTTCTTCACGAATGTCACTGTATTTGACAGAGGAGTTGCTTCAGCTGAAAAAGCAGCAGAGTGGTTATTTTTGCATTTAGATTAATTGCTTAGTTTAGGGACAGGGAGCCCTGCCAGGACCTGCACCCCTGGAAGGGCCCTATCTTGCCCCATTCATTACGTGCCAACCATGTTGGCTCCTCAGCACTGTAAGTCCAATTTGCTTTTGCATCCATTTCTCCAGCTGACTTTGAAAACATCTGTGTTTTAGCTTTTTATCTTTTACATTTTACCTTTTTCATTCTGTTTCTACAAAGCTGTTTCATAAAAAAGTAAAACACGTAATTCACACAATGAGAACGAAGGCATTCCAGATATTAAAACCCGTAGAGATAAAGATCTGATGCTGACTTTTACTCAAAACCTGTCTTCAGTGAGGAACTCTACACATGCACCAGTGCATGTTTTGTTACTTGAAAACAACTGCATTGCACTGACCAAACTCTTATCCTGCCACATGGATGTTTGCCGTTTAATAACCAATTAAAAGGGTTGTGAGAACTGTTTATGAATTCTGTGCCATTCAGGGACATACAGCTGTGATACCAACTGGCAATGGATACAGGCAGACAGCTGTGAGTGATGAAACGTAGAGCTGCAAGACAACTGTAAAGCTGATGATTTTCCCCTCCTTTTTCACTTGAAAAAAATCTGATTAGCATAGATTAGTTCTCAAAGCCTGTTTATAATATATATAAAATTATAGGAGAGAGAGCAAAGCTCTTTCAAGCATAATTCTAATGACTTTACTTCTTTAGGGGTCAAAAGCAAGTCAAAGAAAATCAATGTCCATTTGTGTTGTTGAAGCTGAAGCATACAGTTCATTATTCAGAACTGTTAAAAGAGTCAATCAAAACATTTTGCCATATAGAGAAACAAGAAAAAGCTATCTCACATAATTATGAATAAAGATATATTTAGCATAGCAAATGCAAAATAGCAATGCATTTTAGAAACAATTCTGTAATTAAGAATCAGTGCTTTATATTACGGCAAGTATTAACAGCTACATTAAGTATGGATAACAAATTTTTTAAAGATTTTAAAATATTTCCAAGTTCTTAGTATTATACCTGTTGAAATCAATGACATTTTTACACTAAATTCAATAAAAATAGCAAAATAGTCTTTACATCAAGAAAGCATCAGAGGATATGATTACTATCACTCGTGATAGTCTGTCATTTGTACAATACAATGAAATTCCCTTTAGTTTTTGACAGAAAGCAGAAGAAATATGAATGTCATAAACAGCACTCCTATTCTCACTTCTTTATGGTTAGCTGTATTTTTAAATAAATTTAATACAACAAGTGGAGGGGAAAAGGCATATGTTTTGTGTTACACAAACAGCCTTTATTCACACTTAAATCTATTTGAATAATTTAACCAAAAGCAATATAAAATTTACTTAAAATGCCACTTCTATCATCTTCAACACAAAACCAAGTACATGAGTTCACCATCTGAAAAAACACATTGAGAATGAATAAAAAATAAAGACAAACTTTAGAATAATCTGATGAATAAATTATTCCTCCTCTGATGTTAGCTCAGAAGCTCCAAGCGATGAACACTTCAGAAGTACTTGATGTTTATCAGCTTTAAAAGCACACCTTTGAACCGCAATCTCAACCAACCAAGGAATGAACACCCAAATCTAAGAGCAAGGAACAAACTTCAGAGAAAAAAAATTAAAAATGCATCCCTGTTCCAGATGATAACCACCTGCGGAATTGAGCAATCAATCAGTTGCACCCACAGCATCTCTGAAGCCATGAGTTGTTTCACAGACACAGTATCCATGCCATTATTAAAGCAGTAAAGCATCAGTGCCTTCACCTCAACCACATCTTACACAGGAATTTCAATGGTTGAAAAGCACCCCATGAGCACCATTGTGGGACTTTTGCTCTACTCCCAAGTCTTATTCCACATTGGGAACATCCACTGCTACCCTCAAGGCATGACTGTTTCCACTATCCTCAGCTCCTGGCATGGGGAACCTCCTGCTTTTCACATAAACCATCATAAAGCATCCATTTCTTCTCTCTGAAGTGCCTGAGTGACACAGCAAACTGTGTCCAGTCATATTGTTTATCCATGTTCTGGCCTCATATGCAAAACCTTAATCCCATTTTTTAGAACATTTATTTATGTTAAATAAATAAATAAATAAATTACATATATATGTAAGTCAAAACTCTCACATAAGTATCACAGTGAAGAACTTTTATGGTTTTGCCCAACATTACCCAAAGCAAACCAGAGAACAAATCATAAAATTAATCTCATCCCAAACACTCTTCTTGATTAGTTTTCCTCTACTCATTACTTTAATAAATTGAAGAGAGCAAGTCCCCAGGAAACAACCCAGCCCTTGGCTGCTGCACCACGAGATTCATCACACAACAGAGCGTTCCACCTCTTTTGGCCAATTTGAGCTAATTACTGAAGATAAGGCTTAGAGTCCCAAATGACAGTGACAGCCTCAGCTGAAGTGTGCAGTGAAAAGAAGCTTTGTTTCCGTATCACGTAGCTCCTCTTCTTCTAAGGGGTAGACACAACACCTACTAAATCAATCCCTCAAGATTAAATCAATCTCTGAAGATGAATAATAATTTCCTCCCTGGATAATTAAATACATGTGTGAATTTCCCTGGATGTGTCTCCACTGGATTCCCTGGTGTTGATCTTATATATACATATATTATATATATGACCTCTTTTGAGTTCTGGGTTTTTTGGTTTTTTTAAAGTATGCTTTTTCTCTTTCCTCCGCTCTGCAACAGGAATGCAGAAAATCTAGGCTGGCCACAGCAACAGGAAGGCTTTCTGACTCTTCCAGCTATGGCAGATAAAACTCTGAGCAAATACAGGAGTTTGTCTGTGTGATCATGCTGAGCCAGTGTCACAGCATACTGCCAGAGGTACATGTTGATGTAGCAGACTCATACTGGGATTCAACCCAACCACATTCAGGCCCCTCTCTGGAAACCTGAACTGAAAGCATAGCCATGTGAAGGGCCAAGAAACATGGCACAGTAAATCCATTTGATGTTTCTTATCATTCACAACAACTCTTTAGCTTTTTAACAATGAATGCAGGCAGACCTGGTGATGACTACCAAAAAGAAGGACCAGTGCTAAGTTACAAGCATGAGAAAATGGTGCCTATTTGAGCACTTCAGAGGGAATAACAGAGAGCAGACTACAGCCCTTGTTTATTTGTCTCAATATTCAATCTAAGATGAATAAATAGAAATTACACACTCAGCTGGGTTGGGCTGACTAGAAAAATCACATTTCATTGTTGGTGTTTTTAATTTTGCTTACAGTTCCCTTCTGTCAGTTCATGAAAGGTATGCCCAAAAAAGCCAAAAAGCATGACTGAGCAAACATGAAAAAAATTAGGAAAGAAAAATTACTTCTGAGCTTGCCCTGAAATTTCTGAATCAAGGCCAACAATCTTCTCTATTAAAGAGATTTACATAGAACTAAAACAAAAATGCATATTGAATTTTTGATTTGAATATAGTGTACTTTGGAAATCTCCAATTCAAAAGATACAAGTCAACTGAAATACAGAACATTAAACAGAATTCCAGAAAAGCCTTAGTGAAGTGTGTGATGGCCACTCCCAAATTTTCAAAATTAAGAACTGCGCTCATTGCAAAATAAAGTACAAACATGCAGGAAGGCTTTCTGACAAGCACCAAGTAAAAAATTAAGAAAATGTGTGAAGATAAAAGAGGTTGATTAATATCTTAGAAGTGGATTTTTTAATATCTTTAAAGACCTCAAGTCTAATCTTCCCCTTTATTTTCAAGTTTCTAACAGAAAAAGCAACATTTCTTTTTTCTCTCAGACCTTGTGAAAACTCAGTTCTTTAGCCACGTAAAAGAGGGAAAATCTGACTGTAAGTGAAAGTCTAGAGCACCATGCTCCTTAATTCAGTGATGGGGACCTTCATTAGATTATCTCATAACTATGCGACAAGATACTGCAAAAGCCAAATGATAAATCATTAAGGCATGATTTCTTCCTTTCCAGGCAAAGAGTGAGTATAGCATTAGATTAATTTGAAGGACTAAAAAGGAAAAAGAGGGGTCTTCACTATGCATCAGAAGTGACAAAGCTAATACAAATTTTAAACCCCATTTATTCATATAATCAGGCATAAGCACTTAGTTATGCTAATTGTGGAAACCTCGAATGTAATACATAGGCCAAAAAAATTCCAGATCAGTGCATGCTTCAGTGTTTCATGCTCTCCCTTGCACATGCCTAGTGAAAGCCTGCCACTCTGCAACAGAGGAAGGAATTACTACAATAGAACCATAGGCAGACTTCACCAAAAACTAGACTTGTTTTGATATGAGGCAGAATAAGCTGAGTGTTTTAAGTAACAGATAGGTTTGCATCCCACTGTCTAGCAGTAGTTATCCTAATTGTGTTTCACAGCATCGTCAGAGAGTCACAAATATGAACAAACCACAGGAACAGTCTCCATAAACTGCACTGAAACAAATGACACCCCTCAGCCAGCTTAACCTTAGTAATCTCCATCGACCATTACAGGAAAGGATTAGTTTATCTTTCAGCTATAAACCTGAGTTAGTTACATGTTCACCATACTGACATCCCAACATTTTTTAATCTTATCATGTCAATCTTGCATCTACATACAAATGTGTGGTTCAGTGAGTAAAAAGATCTCTTGCTGCTGACAACTCAAAGTGCATTAACCTGGGAAGCCTTGAGATTGCCACACACTCCTTTCAGTGCCGATCTCACTGATTAGAGAAAGAAATATCCAAAACTCGACATTTCACACACAGTAGCATTTCTGCAGAAACATATGTTTCCAACACTGCAACTTTTACTTTCATCACTATTAGCAAGTTATTTTCCCAAGTTTTTTCCTACACACATACCATGCCCAGTGCTCCTGCTGAAACTACCACATTCACTGAAACTGACTGAGCTCATAGTGAAACATCAGAGCTTTGCTGTAGATCTATGTAAATACTTTTATTCTGTGCTGCTTTCATGTTAGAATACAACATGCATCAAGGTCGCTGTAACAGATTGCAGGCAGGCTTATAGAGAAGACACTGAGGGAATCAATAAGAGCAAACTTAATTAAACAGTGTCTAAAGTTCTGCCTTCTCCCAAACCTGCCCAGAATTCACATCTCTATTCTCTGCATTTCAGTCAGGTCTTTTCACAGGTACGGGAAGGCAGGGGGCTTAGCTTAAACGCTATCACGGCTGAAAGGTGAACAGAACTCGTTCTTTGCAGTGTGACAGGTCTGCTCTGAGGCTCTCTGAGTTTTCAGCTAGAGATTACAGCCCCATGGGCCTCTTCCTTTGAAGTGGAGTTCCTCTGAGAGCAGAATTAGTCCCCTGCCTGCAACCTGTCCTCCATACACTGAAATAAATTACAGTCAACTTTTCATTTCATTGCCATGTGAAGTATAGCAATAAATATCCACAGGCTAAAAGCAAACAAACAAGGCTGGACAAACCACAACCTCACAGCAAAGAGCATCTCAAAGAAAATCACCAGGCAGGGCACAAGAAAGTTAAGGGTATAAAAATCAAAACTCTGGGTTCACTATCTGAATCCATAAGTGCATATGAAAGGCTAACACACATCTTGCCCATCTCCCACAAGAAGCATGGATGGAAAGCAATTGAGGGACTCCTACAATTTAGTTACAGCTCAGCAAAGAGGAGAAGGCATTTTACATTATGAAATGCCTGTAATAAGGCATCATCTCATACAGTTGCAGAAGTCGGAAGCGCTGGGACACGGAGCTTCCCTCCCGGCTATGCACCGGAGCACCGCACCATCGGGATGCCCGCGGCGGACTGCGCCGGAGTTGGAGCGGAGCTCCTCAGCAACCCCGGCCACCAACCCCCTGCACCTCAACCCCGAGAACTGCCGCTGGTGCCGCCGACCATCCTGCCTCCAAACTGGGAGCAAGCGACCGGCAGCTGCAAAAAAAAAAAGTCACTCGAGACGAAGGGAACGCAGCGAAAAGGAAGCAACCGCTTACTTGCCTATACAGCACCGCCGGACGACCTCCTCGCAGCTGTGAAACGCTGTGCCGCTAGTCCTCCTCCCACCGCTCCGTGCTAGCTCCAAAATAATTCCTCCGGGCGCCGGCACATCCCCGGGCTCAGCCGAGGAGCGCAGGGAGCCNCAGGAGCGTGATCTGGGACCACCGGGTGAGCGCGACCCCGGCGCGCAGGGACAGCGCGATCCCGGGCGCGGCGCCGGAGCTGCCGGGCGGCCCGGGGGAGGCGGTGTTTCCCCGGGCCGCGGGAGAGCCCACTCGCCCGGAGCCCGCGGAGCTCTCAGCGGTCCTGCGGAGCTGCTGCTGCCCGCTCACCCCGTGCCCCGGCAGGAAAGTTGTCCGCCCTCCTCCCGTCCCACTAAGCCTCCGCTTCTGCTCAGCTGCCCGAGCTGCTCTTTCTGACGGCTGTGTGACTGGGTTTCGGCTGGCCGCTCGCCAAAGGGAATGTACATCGACCCCCCCCCCCCTGCTGGGAAGAAATTTGGTGCCGGTTCTATCACTTTGCCTGGCTGGCTTGGCGCGGTAGCGGCGCTGCCTTCTCCCCGCCCCGTCTCCCAGTCTCTAACCCGGAGCACGGCTCTGCGGCGCCCACCGCCACCGGCACACAGCCAGCGCCGCTCTTCCGGGCTGCCTCGGACAAGAAGGGGGCAATAGGGAGCAGAAGGAGTGAGGGACAAGCTCCCCTGTGCCTCCCGAAAGCCCTGCGCGATCCTCGCCCTCTTGTTCCGCACGCCCGTGCTTCCAGCAGGGCACACGGCGCCCTGCCGGAGATCCCCCGCAGGCACGGCCCTCCCCGTCGGGCAGCGCTGCAATGACACGCTATAACGCAGCTATCAGTCACTTACACAGGCACACCCATATATATAATAGATAGATATATATGTATGTACATGTATGAACACACCCCCACACGCATGGGCGGCCGCCGCGGGGAAGCCGCATCTCCGCGCGGACGGGGCCACCAGAAATCGACCTGCCACGGCGAAGGCAGCAGGAGAATTAACGCAGCACGGAAAAGCAGCAGGAGAGAGCCCGAGGGGAGACGCCACCGGAGCCACCCCTCGGTACCGCGCTCCCCCGCGCTCCCCGCGGCGATGCCGGTAGCCGGACTCGCCGCCCACCGGCGCTGCGGAGAGATGCGGGCAGGGAATCCCGCGGGGTCTCTGCGCCTCCTTGGTGTGCAGGAGAGCCTCGCCGGCGCGGGGCTTTTGCTAAATTGGGAGTGAGGGGAACAGCAGTGGCTTCACCCGCATCCTCTAGGGCTCCTTCCAGCTCATGGGAATGTTTCTCTGCAGTAAAGCTGAGGATGTCAGGGAAGGTGGGCACAATTAAAAGTCGCCTAAAAGGAGATTGAGCTTTGCTTTTCTGTAGCTCCTCCGACAGCCCTTCAACTTGTTTGGGCTTCTTATAATGAAAAGTGGTTTTCACGGGCATCTTACAGTAAAGGGCTTTTCTTCAACCGCTGGCACAAACAAAAATCTTTCTGTTCCTTATGCGCTCCTTTTATAAATATTACCTTCAATAATGTGCGGTGAGCTATTGAGGGGGGAAAGGATTTAAAAAGACAGCTTCATGCAAGCTAAATGCAAAGCTAAGAGAGTTGTTCTGAAGAATAAAGCTAACTGTTGTGTTGATAAATGCATTAGAAAATGGAGTGATAGGTTTCATGCCTAATTGGAGAGATTTGTACCTCAGTTCTCATCGTGAGATACAGGTCTTTATCTTTCCTTGTTTCTTAGTATTGGATTGATGTCAACAGAGTTCTCGATAGCTACAAAGTAACCAAGCTACCTGTCCTATTGTGGCTCTACTGAAAGATTGAATAGTTTGAACTGATAGTTCGCCTGACAAGACTGAAAAAATAAATTATTAAAACTGTATATATATTAGGGCTGGGATGATTGAAATACATGTCTGAGAATTGAAATAAGTGAAACGTAATGAACCAATAACTAATCAAAGACAGAAGTGAAATGGAACTGTAACCCTCTTTACACATGCCCTGCTGACAAAGTGTACACCCTAGAGAGTTTTTAAACAAAGTGGAAACAAATCATATTTTATGATCTTTTAATTACTTTGTCTAGAGTCAGTCCCACACTCAAATTCCAACAGGGTCAACCTCCTCAGTTTTCACTGTCAAAGTCACCTACAGATTAATCAGTACATATCCTATTCCCCCTGTAGGAAGATCTGTCATCTTTTATGGAGACCTCTTGCTTCATTCTTTATGTGACAATGAAGAGTGGATAGCTCAAGCAAGAAAGAAGGTGTTGTTTCACAAGAGGAAGCTGCTGTATTTTAGTGCAGTACCTTTCAAACTATTCCTACATTTATTAAACTACATGTATGTTGCAAGTTTCATTATCACTATGAATATGCTGAAGATGAAGTCTACCAAACCAGGTGGGGAAAGGGTACAGTATTTGTTGTAATTATCAAACACATGATTGTATGAAATAAGTATGTGTTCCAGTTTTACACACAATTAGATTACATTTGTGTTGTCTTTTTGCTTCAGGCAGCACAAATACAACAGAAGAATTTTGCATGTATAGAAATCAGATGTCAGATAAACTTAAGATGTAGTCAATAACAGGAAATAACATTTATAGTCAGAGTGGGTGGGCCATAATTATTTTTGTGTAGTATGGAGAATGTTCATTAAGAAATTTCACATAATAAGCTGATGGTAGATTGGCTTCTGTTTTAGATTCTGCAGCTTCAGCAGCCTGGCACCACTCAAGTCACCAACAAGGATGGAGTGACAAAGGAGGAACAGCACTAAAAATGGAAGAAATAGAGGCTAAGCATGAAGATAAATCGTCATTGTTTAAAAAATATGGGAATGAAAGGAAGAATTTTACCCACCAAGCCAGCGAGTGACACCCTTTGTAAAACTGTATTGACTACCTATCTGCAAGAGATCATTTGTCTTCTTTTCTCTTTGCAAAATTACTACAGCATCCAATATCTTCTTTTTCTACTGAAAGTATAGCTCGGTCTGTTTGTGGGCAAGGATTCTGACATTTGGCAGCCAAACACTTGTGTGTAGCTCTGTCACACATAAGCCTCACTCTGAAAGTGATGGGAAATAAAGAGCAGGGAACTCAGGCTTTGAAAAAGTGAAATGGAAAATAAACTAGCATTTGTAGTGGACAAGTAAGATGAATATATAAGAAAGATGTTAAGATGGTTTGGGAAATAGAGAGTATTTTTTGTCCAACATCCCTGCAACATTAGATTTTCCATTCATGTAGCAGGTCCTACCACCTCTGGGGATACATCATGGCTGATGGGTTATTAACTGATTCTGTGAGAATAGAATTAATCTGTTTTCAATATCCATTTTTGGGAAATATAGCAGTTTTGGGAAACAGATGTAACACTATCAAGGACAGGTGTCACCCTTTATAGAAAGTAGATCACAAGATCATCTATAAGCACCTTGGTACCTCCTATATCAAGGTGGAAAGGAGGAGCACATTCCCAGTTTCTGGTGTTATTGTTTTGTTTTTAATTTCCATTCACAGACTGGTAATAATCCACAGAACTCTTTCAAAAACAGTCTGTGAACATATTCCTTCTTGTTTCCCAAAAATTAGTCTAAACTAAGCTTCACAAAAATACTCCATTTACTGGTATCTGGCAGCCTTATATAAAATAATGTGTCATTTGTCACCATGGCTTGTAATCTGAAAATATGACTGGGGAAATGATGGAGACCAAAATAGCCTTTTACAGTCTGTAGGTGGCCAAAAACTTCTGCAGTTATATTCCATAATATTCCTTGCTGCCGTGATTTGTTTCTCAAGAGCTCTTGTCAATCCGCTTAAAACTCTCACTCACAAAGGCCCAAAGAGAGACATGGGGCTTGCAGGAAATTGTAACCAAATATAGTTATACATTAAAATCCCTCTTTTCACATGTAAACAGGATATTAGCAATTCCATAATTTCTACATGAATTTTTACTTTGAAATTCTGGGCTTTTCAAATCATCTCAAGGCTTGGAGAATTTAAACCCATATACATTGAAACCTAACAGCAGAGAATCTGAAGCGAAACTGGGAAATTCATAGTCTTAATACCATTCCTTAATCCTAAATTTTACACGCAGCCTGTATATCATGTTCAGTACAGCTATTTTTTATGGTAGTCTATAATTGGCTTGCATCTCATTGATGGGTATTTTTAACTTAGAAGATAATTTGGATAAAACTGTAACAGAGGATTGTAACTACTCTCAAGGAAATTATCAGCATTATCTGCCTTAGTAATTAATTTATTAAAATCAGCGATCGCAATTTAAAAAGGACAAGTAACAAAACATAGGCTATAAATAGTAGGATCCAATAAAATTATCAATTATCTTTTTCTGTTTTATTCCAAAAAAGCCAAAAAAATTAAATTTGCATTCTCACAATTTTCCGATTTCTTCACCGAAAGGAGATAAAATTCCCCTGTGTGCATTTAAAAATCAATTGTGCACATTGCAAAGTTTGAAAACATTTTCTTTTCCATTTGGAAGAAAAATAACTTACAAAAATATAATTTGAAAATAACTAAAGTATGTTCTGTCGGGTTTATAAGTCTCCATAAGAAAACTAAAATACAAAATATTACTAAGGATGGGAAGGAATTTATTTCTGTTACCTTCACAATTTTTAAAGTGGTAGCTAAAAGATGAGACAGCATAATTCAAATCTGGGATGTGATCTTCAGATCATTTAATTGTTTAAAGTATTTTGAAATATATGTGGATGCAGCTATAGTTTATAAGAATGATTGGTAGGTTCCTGGCATTAAAGATCATTTGTGTTTACTTGAGGCAATTTTTGTGGACAGAAGTCTCAGCTCCAGAGTTGAAGTCACTTTGGAAAGTATGGCTTAGGTACAGAATTATTTCTCCCATTACAGATAATCCCTTGCAGATGGGTATTAGGACATGGTCTGCCCAGCATCTCCAGCCTGGCCCAGGAGTGTGCCTGTGGGAGGATGAAGAGAGCAAGGACTATTTAATCAGTAAATGCTTTCAGATGGCTCAGGGTTTTTTTTCACATTTGCAGCTCCCAGGGAGAAGGGATAAATAGAAACTGCTTCCATGGCTGCCAAAGAAGTGGAGGGGTGATTCTGCCTATGGATGAATGAGGCAAGCCTTCCCCCCCTGGAGCCAGCACAGTATCCCTCCAAACCTTCAACAGAAAGGACAGCTGCTTCAGCTCAGATTTTTCTCCTCAGTTCCACAACAGCAGTGTGGTGCTCAGTGAATGAATTCCGTGTTTGCTGTAAATGCAGGAAATGGTAGCTGTACTGCAGAGAAGGGGATGTAGGTGTCTCTTGGTGTGGGGAACATGCTACTGGATGTATGCTGAACACTGTACTGGTGCTCAGTGCATACGAAAAAGTAAGAACCTGGCCTACTTGGACTGTCCTGTAAAAGCTGAGTGGTTTTCTGTCACAATGCATGAGGGCTGCATGCATGACCTGCACCTAACCCTAGGGAAACCATCTGGGCTCTGGTAGCTGTACCATTTTCTGTTGTTGCTTGCGGAAGCTGACTCCAGGTCAGAACTGCATGATTTCACTGCATGAATGAGTCAAATACTCCAGATCCTTTGCTCCTGAATAAATAGGAATTGCTTTTCCATTAGTCTTGAAGTTTTCGGTGTTTTCCTGCCTCTCCCAGCCGTGGATTAACAGCTCAACAGCTGCGAAATAGTTCCCAAGATCACTGTGTGCTTCTCCCACCACTCTTGGTGCCATCTGCTGAACACGGACATGTTTCTTACTCACACAGCTCCCAATAGTCCAGTTGTGTAGAGCTCTGTGATGCTGGTCTTTACTCAGTCCCCATCTCACATTGCGCAACCCTTTCTTCTCAGCACAGCCTGTCCCTGCCTTTAGGCCATCTTGGTTAGCTCTCTGTCAGAAAGGATACTGTTTGCCACCTGAATGTTTTTTCCATGGTTTCCAGGGACCAAAATGGAGATAAAGAATAATAGAAATGCAATGTAGGTGCACTTTTGGTTTGGTTGTTTTTTTTTCTTTATAAGCAGTCTACTTTTAATTACTGTTAACTAATGTCAACTTCCCTGCTTCAGTCTGATACAAATTCTGTAACTAGCAGAGCTTTATATGTGTCATTTTTCCATTCCTTGAAAGAAGCACACTTGGGGACTCCTCTGCCTCGATGTGCCGCTTCAGAATTGCAGCTGAAGGATTTGTCAGACATACATTGCAGGACACCTTCCTGCAGGATGTCAGGGAGCTGTGAAGCTCAATGGTCCCTGGAGATCAGGCTAATACAGTGACAAAGTCAGGTCCAAGGTCAGGCTGGGAAAAGACTCACAGATCAGGGTCTAGTGCCCTCAGGGCCCTTGTGGATGATTCAAATAGAAAATACAGTTCACGTGTACTGCACCTCTTTACTTCAGAAGTAAATCTCCTTCCAGACATCCCTATCATGAAGGTTTTCTGTTCTGTAGATGTGTGTGCCAGATTATCTCTCTTTACAAACACATGAAGGCACCAAGATGAAGCTTCATCTCTGATACAGCATTTCCGAAGGGCTGCTGATTCCAAGGCAAAGCAAGCCTTCATGAAATTCCAGCACTGCTTTGCTCACAGATAGAAAAAGCTACCCACCACTTCTCATTCAGAAGTCATGAACAGGGTTTTTTAAATTAGTATAAGAAACATGCAAAATTTTTCTAATTTTTCTACAGGGAGGAACATTTTGTCATGGTACTTTTGAAGTGTTCCTATTGAGAGGCATTCAGCAGCAATGAAACCTAGGAATGAATTTGGATTATCCACATCCACTTGTATTTTACACTAATAATCTATATTCCAAGTGTTACCTCTCTGTAAGTATTATATCTTTCTAATTATTTTTTGGACAGAAATAAAATAAGGGATGGAATGTGGTGGGTTTTTTCAAGTTATAGGTGAGATCTCCTAAAACTAAGAATGACACCTGCATCCCCTGAGTCCCATATCAGTGCTCTCTTCTTGCTGCCTACATTATCCTCACCTTTCCTGGAGGAAACTCCCCTGACCCAGGCAATTGCAGGAAAACCTTAGTCACACTTGCAGACAGAAAAGAAACAAAATCAATGTATTATACATAAATTCAACCAATCATTTTAGCAATACCTTAATAAAAGGAGGAAAAATAAATGCAAAAGTGAAAAAAAATTGCAAAAAGTATTGCATAATTATAGCCTTAATATTTTGATACTGCATTTAATAATCCATTTTCTCTAGAAACAACCTATAGCCTATTTTTTGTCCTTGATGACCTGGAAGTTGTTCAGATGATCAGCTTCTATCTGGATCTCAATTGCTGACTTTTGCAAATTTTCCTGTTTTGTTTAGCTATTCATTAGTTCATAAGGGCACTTTTCTTTCTTTTGCTAGAAATATGTGTGTAAAAATAATTAATTTATTCTCTTCTGTACATATTCAATTATTTTATTAGACTGTGTTATCATAGTGAAAGGTTGAGGAAAAAAGTAAGTGCTATTTAAATAAATCAAATTAAATTATTTATTTATTTCAAAAGAGTAAGTTTACTCTTAAGTATATTCTGAATCTGTTTCTCCCTTAGTAATACCTCTCAAAAATGATCTGGTATTATCTGCAGATGTGACGAAAATAGCCATAATTTAATATGTACTCAAATATTAATTGCAGCTTGCTCATGATGAAAACAAACCACTTGTCAGTATGTAATAGCTGAACACTGTAGTTTTTATAGGTTAATTAGCCTTCAACATGGGTCTTAGCTTTCAAAAAAAAAAAAAGAGAAGTGTAGGCATGCATCTCAAAGCATCTTATTTTTCACTGCACATTTTGCTTGGAGACTAAGTATAAATGGGTCACAGATCTATCACAAAGTTTTTTAATTCTTAGGAAAACCCATCATGGGTAGGTTTGCATGGCATGAAATAAATATGAATTTCTGTCTTTTTTTTCAGAGTGGCAGTAGTCAGTGAGTTAGATTTTTTTGCCAACACTATTGTGAATGCTTTAAAGAAGTGTTAACTCTGTGTTTTACTTAATTTTAAAGGAAAATACTAAGTTAACATTTGGAGTTAACATTTGTTTCCCACTCTTGGTTAATACTTACTTGGTTATTAGCTTATAAAAGAAAGAAACATACAACCATAGAATTTGCATGAAGTTTGATAAAAAGCTAACACAGTTTTAAATATATACAATGCATGCATTTTAGAAATTAAATCTTTTGGAATTTGTAAGTTTATAGGACAAGAAATGGGGAGAAAATATGTTTTTATTTGGTATGAAGTGCTGTGGTGTTGATAAAATATCTCAAAATTTTCCAGAGAAAAAATTCAGAAAGGCTACCTTAACGCCTCCCTTAACATCCATGGAAAAGTTTACAATGTTTTCATCTTTATTTCAGTATAGTGAAATTTGAACTAATTCTTAACCAGATAAAAATGAAAGTATTTTTCTGTTCTGATAATAACCATTTGTTTTGAGGCTTACTTCAAAACACAGTTCTGTCAATCTGAGTTGCTATCACACTGTGGCTCCCCATTGAAATGATAAATTTAAAAATTTGACAAATGTTAAATTTGATCAATAGGCTTTTCTGTAACAGAAGCATTCTATCAAAACAAACAAACAAGCAAACAACACCCCTCCAAAAATTGACTAATTCTGTTTATACAAAAACTCTGTGTACCAGTTTATGTACTGTCATGCAAGGTGTTTTGACTGATTGACATCTGAAACCATGATAGTATTGATAGGTGTTGATCTATATCATTTCTCTGTGCCCTTGTATCAAACTGAAGGCTGGAACAATCTCATGCAACAGCTCCCATACAGGGGTTGATGTACAGTTGCCAATAGCCAAATAATTTGCTTTCAACACCTGTGCTGATTAAGTTTAGAGGCTTTACATTAGCATGCTGACTCCCTCTCTGCTGTGAGAAAAGATTACTCACCTGAAGCCATTTCATGGAGAAAGAGACACACTTCGACAGACTGGAATACTGAGGGAAAAAAGGAGTCAAAGCTGAAATATGGCAATTGTCATTATAAAGCTTATTTCTGATAAAAAGAAAGGGGTTCAAGTATGTAACCTATTCTTCATGTTCTATCCAATACATCAGGAAAAAGGCTCTGTCTGGCTTTTATGGTTTTGTCTAAATTACGGGTTTTGCTTGTGGCTTCCTCTGGTCATGAAATGGTTTAATGATCCTGGATCACAGAGGAGAATCACTTAGGAGATACTCCACAGTCTCTTGTGATTAAGTACCCTATTAAAACTACAACCCAGACATGAAGATCCTGTAGAGAGACTCTGAAGGCTGACATTTTGAGTTTAAAAGGATCTTAGAAAACCTCTTACATCTGTCTGGCAAATTCAGATTTATTCACATCGACCCTCCTGAACTTTATGTTCTAGCCTGAGCAATAACCCAAGATCTTTCATGAAACTGCATTCCCCCAAGCCTCCTTAAAATCTCTAGCTCTTAGATAATGGGGCTTAAAGTCTTAAGACACCCCGAGATCTTTTAACCCTGAGCTATTTTGCAGGCTTCACTAAGCTGCATGCTGCTCAAATAGTAATGACTCAGATGCTGTCTTCAGGCTGATTTCTTTTGATTCTGTAGTCAGTGAATCTCTCCTGTTCACTGTTGCTCATTCAGGGTGTGAAAATATGAACATTTATTTACACATTCTATCCAGCTGTGTTTAAGGCTCCAAGAGGGGAAGAGCAATAGCACAATACAGAGCTCTTCACAGAACTGGGAATAATTATGGTAATTTTTTAATGGCAGATGGAGAGGGTCATGGGGAGCTGTGTGCATGCATGCAACGTATACATACAGGTCCCTGAAAATCAACAATCGTGGCTCTGCTATTCTGAACACAGGAAAATACTGTAGTTGCAAAAGAATTCTGAAGTACTGATTGCTAATCTGTTAGTGTTGTTCTCACTAAATGTCTTTAATTCACATGTAAATAATAAATAAAACCATTACTTCTTAAAAGAATTTACACAACATAAAGCATAAATATCCAATGATATCTGAATAAAACATTTTGTAAATGTTTCAATGCTGACAGCACAAACACCAATTATTGTAATCTATATATTATACAGCTATGGACAAATGTCTTCCAAAATAAGAAAATACCACAGAGTGGCAAGTTGGAAATCAGGTTTGAAATGCTAAGAATATGTGGACTTGTGATTTAAAAAGTTGTCTAAAAAAAAGTCAAAAAGAAAATATATTAGATTGGTGACTCTTATGGGCACACTCTTTACCAACCATGACAGTTGTGCTTGCAGGCTCTTCCAGCAATTCTCAGGACTGAGATTTCTCAAAATATTAACAGAATCTAAAAAAAAAAAGGAAACAAAATTTCTTATTCTTTTAAAGCTTCCAACTATGAGATTTTTAAGTATTTCTATCAATTGCTTTGTGTTTATAAAATGGCTTTTAAAAGCAATATCTTTTCATCATGGGTGACACTGATGTAGTTCCTTATAGATGTGTCTTAGATGATAATTAATTCTTTGTGATTACAAACTGGATATTCATTTGGGATTATGACTCAACATTATTACAGTGAGTTCATAAATTAATCCCACTAAATTCATCAAAGAAAAAACTGAAAAATTGAAATTGCTACTTTTTCTCTAAGTCAGTTCTATGAAAGAGTTTTATCAACTAGAAATTTTACTAAAAAAAGTCAGTTAGAGAGTTCCCTATAATAAAAACAGTACTATAACAAACAATACGCAATGTGGTTTTAATGTTACACTAAAGAGTGAAGAAAAGAAACTTTGCTCCATGAATATGCTTTTTGCATGCTGAAAATTGAGAGGGAAACTCATATTTTTTTCTGTGATTTTGATTCAAAGACTACTTGAATCAATGGAAATTGTTCTCCACTTATACATAATTGCCTGATGGTCTGGATGAAGGAAGTATTGGTCTTCTGATCTATTTAGTCTGAGGATAAAAGACCTGGTCCCACATTAGCAGGAAGAAGGGCTTAACACGAAACCCTCACCACTTCTCTGACTACCAAGCAAAACAGGCCTCCTCCTGTTTCAAGGAGGTCCCATTTTATAGTCAAAATGAACATTTCAAAGGAATTTCAATTAGTAGAAATACCCACTTGTTATGGAGTGGTTGAAAACAAATCCCCAAACCTCAGAAGTTGCTGTGAAACAGAATTGTTGTCAGCTCTACTATTACCCACAAAGGGCTTTGAATTAGATCCATGATCCCTTTAATCTCGTTATGTGTTTCCCATGAGCAGAGGACAAAAATGAAAATGGAAAGTTCTGTGCATCAGTGACCTAGATCAGACTACTGAGTTAGTAGCTAGAACAGTAAAATATCACTGTCCAAGTTCTCCTTCTGCCAACAAGTGCTGAGATAACAGGAAAATATAATACAAAAGGAAGATGTATGGGGAGTAAATATTTATTTTCTTATAGAAAAATTTACTTAAAATGTATGTAAGATTTTATCTCTATTTAGTGGCAAACCGTGAAGAGCTGGAAACACCACTGCTACCTCCTGGTTTCAATATTATTTCCTAAAAATCTACTGGAAACACTGTAAAGCAAAGTGAAATATTAGCCAGCTCTGCCTTGGAACCACTTCTGAAAGGCATGAGTAACCTCCTTCTTTCAGAAGGGGACGACTCTAGTTATCCTCCAGCCAGATTGGGAGCTGCTATAATCATTCCTGTAATTTAAAGGCCTAGTTCACTGACTTCTGTGTGAGGAACACTGATGAGTATCTGGGGGAGGGGGGAGATGTTGCAGACAGATGTCTAGCAATTTGTAATACCTTTTATTCTTCAGGATCTGAAAGACTTTTTTTGTCTCAGCTATACACTCATACATAAACTGAGTCACTTGTGATGGTGAATCCGACTGTTAAATTACCTGTTAGGTTTTAAGTCACAATGTAATAACTGCAGCAATTCCTTATGCTTAGAAGGTGAGATGCTCACTTTGTGAGTACTGGAAAACATAGTAACTACTAGTTTCTTGTTAATGTGCATTTATTAATTTGGTATTTGACAGGCACAGAGAAATGAATGCAAACAAGTATAGCAGGATACTGAGAAATGGCTATTACCATTGTGATAGTAACAGTCACAACTGCTTTGTTATTCCAGTTCAAAACCTGTAAGACAGTGATTGTGTCGATGTTCCTCCCTTAGATAAAGGAATTGTATGTGCAGAATACTCTAGAATTACATTTTAATGTTCTGATTAATACACTATAAATGATCTGGCCTTTTTATCTCCTTTCTTCAAAATATTAACAAAATTAAGGTTATCCTGCTGTTTTGCCTAAAAGAGTAGTTTTAATTCAAATGCCAGCAGTGATATCTGTTGTCCAAAAAATGAGAGAAAAACCAATATGTTCCAAGTCTTTTAAGAAAGAATTTGAATATGATTGAAGTCTCTGTAGATAAGGATTTTGTGTTTTGGAAGGTACAAAGGGATAATGAAACAAATGTATCAGTATCTCAGTATCTGTAGAAGAGCGCAATAGGAACAATAAATAAATAATATCACCAGGAGAAAAATGTTCTTTTTTTTGATTATGCATTTTGCCAACAGCTTTAAGCAATATGTGTTCTATCAGAACACATTCTTTTTCTAATGAGTAATATTGATGTCTATCATTATAAAAGCCAGTCAAGTCACACACATAGACATACACTTGAGTGCAGCTCTATACATAATGTTCATGCACATAAATGCAAAAAAACTCTATGAATTACATAAAACCTTTTGGTCCTTGAAAAAAATATTCAACATACCATTATTCTTAGAAGATGTCTGAATTATCCTGAAGTTACACAGAGAGAAAATTAGATGAACCAAACCCTTTGACACTTTCTTTCACTGCCTTTTGGTTTAGCCTTGTAAAATGGATGTTGCAAGATTTTACTGGTTCTTTTTTTTAAAGAAAAAAAATGTCTCTGCAGCAGTGCTGTCAGAGTCCTGTAGCAAGTGCACTTAGGCTATGTCTGAACAGCACAGCAGATGAGCATCCCTGCATTCCTGGGGTCCCAATTCTCCAACACTGAGGCTGCTCCCCCTGCCCTGATCACCCACCCACTCCCTCCTGCCCTCGGAGATGAGGACATAGGGAAGTGAGAGAAGGTGGTGCAAAGGCAGTTCTGGGTTTGTCTCTGATATCATCTGGGGTCCTGCTGAGCAAAGACATTCTTGGACAATCTCCTTAAGCCCATTGGAGTCACTGAGAATTTTTCAAGCAAACACCTATCTCAAATTCTCCATATGACAGTAGAAGTTAGACTAGAAGACATAGAAAGGCAATGTTTAACTGAAGAAAAGTATACTTATTTTAAGCCACAAGTACTCAAATTGCCTTAGGCTCCAAGAATCATCAGAGTAGTTTAATACCAAGATCTGTATTTGTTATGCCATATATATTAAATTTTATATTATTTCAGTAGCTCTTTTGATTCTGACCATTTACAACAAGATAAAGCTTGGACTTGGAAAAAAAGGCAGGCAGAAACTTGGGATTTATAAGTCATACTGAAAAAATACATTTCAGTTTCGTCAGATTACAAATTTCAAATGGAAGTCTGTCCCATTAAAATGTTGTTCTTAGTCACGCAATGTTAATTTTCATGCAGCAGAGAAGGTGACAGACTCATTGCTGAATGACAATTAGTAATTGATCTAGTTTCAAATCCCACTGGTGTTAAGAGCAGTCTGTAATGTTGCTTAATCTGTTAAAAATTGCCGAAAATAGTTTATTTTCAGGGTTTCCAAATCCCAGTAATATATATGCTATTTTCATCAAAACTTACACAGTTGCTTCTGTCTAGGTAGATAATTAAAACTTGAAAGATAAGATAACTCCCAACCAATGCAACATTTTTTTCTAGATTTAGGCCACATCATTATAATCAGTACTTGTTATATTTAATATCTTTTTTGACCTGATTTGAAAACTGACATACTGGGATCTTAAGCTATCATGCTATTACCTCATTCCATCTTTATTAGGGAATCAAATAAATAAATAGTAGTAAATGTTAAATCTAGACAAGATCTTGTTATTAGTTTATTAGTTATGCAAAATCTTCAACTGCTGTGACCACTCATGTTCAAGAATTAAAAAAAAATAATTTATAGTCTTCTGTTTTAGGACAAGTCTCTGAACAATTTCAAATGGAACACTATTAAAAAAAGAACCCAATCTGATTGATTAAAACTTCTCCAGCAACACAGAGCAGCTTGGCTGAGCATGGCTTATGACTTTATTAATGTACCATATTCACTATTTTAATTTCAAATGCACTATTTTAATTTCAGGGAAGCCTTTTGTAGTAAATAGCAATCTCTAAATACTTACCCATAAGGCTGCTTACAGCAGTCTGCCTAAATTATATGAAGACAGTCTGTGTCTCAGTGTACAGAAATGCCTCTTTTATTAGTACAGCCAATTAAAACTGAGATACTGTATGACAGCTGTGAAAATTGTTAATAAATAGAATCCAGTAAATTACTGCTGTGTCATGATTCTGATCCCTGTACAGTCATCCTCACCTTGAAAGGATTTCAGATTAAAGGTAAAGGAAGAAGAAAGAAGATTTGATTTGAATTCATTGCCTCTGGGAAAATGATGGTGGAAGGAAGAACACAAATGGTGTGTTTCTTCCTTGGGGGCTTGTCAATGGTTGTATTACAGCCAACACTAGAACAGTCAGATAAATGAGTCGTTAAGAATTCAACTTTGAGACAGGGAGCTAAGTTTTTTGCAGATGCTGAGCAGCCATTACAAGCCCAAAGAGAAGTAGATGGCATTAGTCATAGATGTCTACAAGCTTCTTTGGAACAAGGATGGAAGAAATCACAGGATGTCAGCTACCAAGTGGAGTGAGGTGGATGAGAAAGTGTAATTGTTTTTGGTATGAAAAGATACACCTTCCCATAGTATTTTCCTCCTGTGGATTTTTATGAAGACCTACCAAGAGCTTAAAAATACAATCCTGCAAGTTCATCTCAACAGACAATTTTAAATACATGTGACACCATTTCTGAAGCATGGTTTCTTACATCATTAAGGTAAGAAAACCAACCAAAAGTTGTAGATTTGGAACTAGAGGGGCTGTTTTACTTCTAGTAAAAAAGGCGAACTATCATCAGATAGAGTCTCATTTAAGGTACCAAATGGTTCACTTTTGAAGTAGAATATAATTATCTCACATTTACTCCCTGGAATTTCTGGCATGAAGTAAACCCAAAAATACATATACAAAGTTGTATTAAATATTCATAGGTGCCTACAATGTGAAAAACCATTCCTTACAGCAATCCCTCTTGCCAACCTCCTTTTAACTTTTTGCATAATCTATATAACTAGGAGATCATATCAGAGGTTGATAGGAAGACCAGTGAGAACTTTAATGGGAAGGAGGAAAATTTCCATTAAAAATGCAGGAGATAATATTATTTCTCAAAGAAGGTTAGGTGAGCAATAATTACTTGACAGTAAAAGCCATATTACTTTCAACTGCAGCTGCATTTCACGTATATAACTTTGAAAGCAAAATACCTCAGCTATAGTCTCAGTTAACAATGTAACTATTATCCACAAAAGATTTGAATATGTTTTCACAAATAGAAATGGCGTTACTATTCCCTAGACCATAAAAGTCTACCTCCCATTTCTTTGCCGTGGGCTCATATTAAGAAGGGAACAAAAATAAACACTATTATATTATTCAACATAACCAATGATTTTCAAACAAAGTCCTTGAACATCCTCTTTGCAAAGACAAGCAAATATAATTGAAGCTAAATAGAAAAGACTTTTTCTGAGTTTCCAAATTTGAAAGCACAAGAAAAAACCTTTATTTTTGGAATTGCCTAAAGATGTGAGAAACTTTAGTACAAGATGCCCTGCATTGCAGCATCATTGATAAGTGGCTGAATATACTGAGGAGCTTTCTCAGAACTGAACTATGACCTCAAATCTGGACAAGTTTGGACATGATGGGAATGTGGTGTCAGGTGATCTGATAAACTGACACTGTAAAAATAAAGCACTTAGTGAATTCAAAACCAAGTAGCCTTCATTTTTCCCTTGACAACTATGAAAGTAGAGGGTTGTGAATGCACAGTGACTTTCATTCAAGTATAAGAAACAAGTTCATCAAGATGTTAGAAATAACACACTCAGTACCATGACAATTATACTGAAAAATAAAATTCTAGCTCGTATCTATGGGTATTACTGATCTGTGGAAAAGCATTTTATTCACTTTCTCATCTAAAGCTCTAAAGGGATTTCCATACATATTTATTTAGCTATAAGAATCTTTTTTGTTCTTTCCAAAAACTAGCAATTAGGACTACAAAAGGCATAACAGAGTGTTGTGCTACACCTGTCTTACTCCAGCAATCTAGCTATTCTGGTGATAATGACTGCTCAGTGTGGAGCATGTGGCATCCAGGGTGGAAGGCAGTCTGCAGGATGCAGGTGCTCTCATCTCACTTCTGCCCACGATCCTCTCTGTGCCCAGGAGCCCACACAGTCACCAAGGAGGTTAGGATGAATATATCTCAAGCTAGTATTGGCTTCCACAAAGAAAGATGAAATGATCCTGACAGCACTGAGGTGTGGAAGGCAGCATCTGAACACAGGGTAGGTTATGGCCTATTCTTTGCATCACATGGTAATTTTACAAGCAGTTTTAAGCAGACGAGGTAATGAGTCCCTGTGCAACATGTATTATCCTGATGTGGGATATTGTACTTAGCTAAAGCATCTGGGTTGCACATGAAACATCAGTGTTTTCCAGAATGAAGGCATTGGGTGAAACATGTGGAAGATGTGAAATACCACATAGCCTTTCATAGACAACCCCTGTTGGTGCAAAAAGCAAATACTTTTGGTAACTTACATATCTCTCTCTGGTAACATTATAGTGATTGTCTTTGTATCAAAGGCTTTAAAACATGAATGCTTACCAGCCACTGTTGTATTGATAGCATAAAATATCTCCTCCATGGATTTTTCTTTCTT